>JAOTQY010000018.1:3438524-3449252 GCA_026413445.1 Dolichallabes microphthalmus | reverse complement strand
ATACGTCATCAAGGCCACATGCACAGGCATTACTATCCGAGGGAAGAGGAATCGATTCGGCGCATGCTCCCCGCCACCGTTTTAAACCACTGGCGCCAAAATGCCAGATCAGCAGCCGAGCGCGCTCTCATCGTCTCAGGTAAGTTTTTTTCTTTTTTCTTTCACAGATTCGGACATGTTTAAGAGAAGTAACTATATTTTAACTATAGTTAGGCGAGTATAGAGGCGGGGAGCATGCGCCGAATCGATTCCTCTTCCATCTTATTCCATACTCTCATGGTCCTGGTAGAGTATCAGCAAAGCTCCCTTCTGCCACTCCTACCTCTAAACACATGATACCCCAGCTGTCACACCAACAGTAGTACCTCTTCACACCTGCTACCACCACAACCGCTGTAACACAGCCACAGCTGCTCCTACCTTTCCATACATGCTACCACTAAGACCGTTTCCAAATTAAAATTGGAATTTATTTGTCACATAAGTACACAGTATGGTATGCAGTAAAATGTTTAAAAATAATATCTCCACCGTGCCTAATGTAAACTAACAAAAACAAAGAACCAGTGCCAACTTGGATATAATTCCACACCCTCTCCCACCCTTCTACACCTGTAATACATCTGCTTCCACTCTTCTACATCTACTACGTACATCCGCAGCTGTTCCTACAGCTGTACAGATGCTACCACCACTTCCACCACTGCTTCGTCCATTTTATTTCAGTTACCAGGTCACCTGCTACCTCACCTCGTGTTTGCTGCCACCCTTCCACACCCGTTACATCCACACCTGCTCTTCCACTCCCATAGCCACCCCAACACTTTCTCCCATCTCTATCATAACCACAACTCTTACCGTACCTCTACCACCGGCTACCACCACAGACTTCAGTCCACATTTCTTGCCATTCCTCCCACACCTTCCCCGTCTCACCACCTCCCATCCCTTCCACCATTCCCACTCATTACCCATTCCCCTATACCTCCTCCCATCTCTACCACCTGCTCCCACTCCCACATCGACACCACCACCCCGCCATTCCCGTTACCCCTACTACATCTTCAACCACCCCCTCCCACGCCCTCATATCTCCCACACCTGCTCCCACATCCTCACATTCTGCTGCCACATTCCCCACCCCTGATCTTTATTTTATCCTCATGACCTCTGTGGTTGTGTTTATTGATTCAGTTTCGTTTCTTGTAAAGATTAAAACACAAGTCTGGCTGTTATGGAAAAATAGTCAGCAGCAGGGTGGTGCAGTGTGATGTAGTCTGGTGCGACGGTTACCAGTCTGCATTCCTCTTATCCCACAACTATTTTATTTCTATAATTTCATATTTTACATGTCATTTGCATTTATAGTAACACTAAACATTGCATTACATCTGCAAGTAAAGTTATAGCAGCTATAAATCTTCCCTCCTCTTCACCAGGTTCTACTCCCCTACTCCCATCTTTATTTTATCCTTACTCGATTCCACAGTGGCTAAAGGGTCAGCCCACGGGTTACTTGCCTTTATGCATACATGAAACTCTCGCTCAAGTCCTCTCATCATCTGCTGACCCCAATCAACAGGCTGCCCGGTAGCTTAAGAGGGTACAAATGAGAACTGGAGAGGAAAAGATTGCCCCGATGTGCTAGATTAAAGCTAGATTGACTTAAACGTTTTCTACTTTCCTGCGATACACCATCACTACACGCCGCACTTCATCAGGAGATAAAGTGTTTCGGCTCGAAGGAACTGTGTACACAAGTTAATTTTACCATTGTTCGTGCTGGATTAACATTTCAGAGCCTTGTTCATGAGCCTGCTCTCATGCTGAAATGTTAACTGAAATGCCAAATTTTCCTTGTCGAGCCTTGTCTGTTTCTTCAGGGCCACCGTTGTCACTGGTTTCATGTTAATTAGCATGTTCCAGTCCTGAGTGGCAACTCTGCTTCAGGTATAGCTGCTAAAATGTTCCTCTGAACCCAAGGAACCCCCAGGGGAATTGCAGCAATGCTCGCAGAGATAAAAGAGCCAGAGTCAAAAAGGCATTTTGGGGGGTGCAGAGATGCAGTTTCTTAGTCATTCCATGCTCTTTCGTAGAAAGCTACATAAAAGCTTAAGCCTAACTATTGATTTTTTTTTTTTATTTATTTTTTTGCTGTTACTCAGAGTTCAGATGTATTTTTCAAGATAACAGAAGGTTATTTTTTTATATAAATAAAAAATAGATCTCCACATTGAATTTTCTGGGAATTACTCCAGAAAAGCACAGTAGAGTTTATTGGTACAGTATCCTTCCACTTATTTCTAATATTCTCACCTGTGAGAAATCAAAGTTATTGGCTTCATGGGTATTGCTTTTAAACCACTACTGGGATCTTCTGTATCAACTTGATCTCGTTAGCCACATTCACACAGCCTGTTCAAGGTGGGAATATTGCACCATTGTTATTGGGCAGTTCTGTATGGAAGGAATAAAGGCAGAATCAGGGGTCGGTGTTGACTCACCTTTAATCCCGGATTGGAGGTAGTGACCGGGCGAGACAAAGTCTCTGTGAAGAGGGAGACCCCTGCATTGCAGAGCTAATTGCCCAGCTCAGTTAGGTGCCAGTTTCTTGTAAAATGACAGCGAATTAGGAAGACAGAGAGCTCAGAATAGAACGATGTGTTTGTCGAGTGATGTAAATGTGCAGGGCTTACACCTTAACACTCAGGTGACCCGCACATTGTGTTCTCCGTGTTTCGCATGTTCTAAACATCACCTTACATTCCGACACTGTTTTGGTAAACCCCAAGCCTACTCTGTTTAGCGAAAAACCGTGCACTGCTTGAACGCTAACACTGAGGTAGCTTATCGCCAAATTTATCACCAATCGCAAAATTATCACAACATGGACTTCAAAATGCTATATTTAGGGGGTATAATTATCACCTTTGTAGTGCGATTTCTGTCTGATAAAGACCTACAGTATCAAAGATACTGACTGTGCTAAATTGTACAATCTACAACCCATAAAATTCGGTAATGGTGAAGCACATAATCTAATACAGTACATTATCCGACCAAAAAGCTATTAAAAAAAAAAAACTATGACATAGCCTGTTGAACGTGATATTCCAAAGTTGGTCACTCATTTGCTGCTGTAACAGCCTCCACACTTTTGGGAAGACTACTGCGGTTCACCCGTTCAGCCAGAAAAGTCTTACAGAGGTCAGGCAGTGATTGAACTGAAACGCCTCAGATCTCCTCAGCTGAAAAGGTGTCCTGTGCGGGTCAGGATCACAGCTATGCAATGAGCATTTTAGGTCTTCCTCCCCAGTATTGTTGGACCATATCTTGCATAGGCGCATTGTCATGTTGGAACGTGATTGCCACTCTTAGTCCATTGAAGGAAAATTGTATGGCTTCACTGGTTTGGAGAAGAAGCTGCATATTGGTGTGATGGTCGTACCGTTGGCCATATAGCATACACCAATCATCCTTACGAGTAAAACCACCTGCTTAATATTTTCAAAGCAGCTCTGACTCGACAAGACATGTACTCCGCAAGGTGTGTGTTTGCATCTGTCACCAAGATGTAAGCAGCCGGATCCCTTAAGTCCTGTAACTGTTTCGTATGCTCTTCAAACCATTCTTGTACAGTGTGTGTAAAATTAACACCCACATGAATGCCAGGATGCAAGGTTTCCCATCAGAACGTTGTCTTGAGCATCACACATCCTCTTCTGGCGTGCATTATTCCCCTAGCGCATCCTGATTCCATCACACACCAGGCCATCCACAAGAGCCATCGTCTTCCATTGCTCCATGGTCTAGTTCTGATCCTCGCTTTTGGCCACTGCATATCAGGACCTGTTTTGGAGATGCTTTCCATCACATCTTGGCCCATGTTGGTCACTTAAATACACTTTATCTTACGCTTGACCTCATACTTGCCCATTTTTCCTCATTTTGTCCACACTGTATACACTACAGAGGATAGACTTGAAAGGTGACAAATGTATGATTTATAGTGGCAAAGTGTGGAGTTTGATGAAGCTGGTGAATTTTTTTTTTCTTTCTCCCTGACAATATCCTACCATCTAGTAGAGTTCTCTTCAGCTGGGACTTGCAAACAAATTGCTGGTCTTTAGCGTATCCATGTGGGATCATCCCCAGGAGTAGAAGCTGAGTTCAGGAAAGCTCCAAACATGAAGAAAGCAGTAGAAGTGTGTCAGGATCACTCAGCAGGAGTCCTAGCAAAGAGCAGATTATTATGTGTGCTCTTATCCCTCAGTGGTTTAAAAGGCTGCACAGTGTGAGCAGAGTTCAAGTGAGAACGCAGAGACAGATCTGTGTGTGACAGCATAACTGAAACCGAGGATGCTGGCTGAAACCTTAGGAAGTACAACAGTGTCAATGTGGCGTGAGAAATGCGGTCACATCTGAAACATGTGGCATGATGAAGTAGGAGAGGGAACGAACGTTGGGGATGGGAATCGCCAGGAACCACACGATTCGATATTATCAAAATACCTAGGTGTTGATTCGATTCATATTACGATTTTGTAAGTATCATGGATTCATACATTCATTTAAAGGTTTTTTTTTCTGATTTTGTTAAGATTTTAAGAACATGAGTCATTAAATGTAGCCCATTCCGTATAGCATTAGTTTTTTCACTGAAACAAAACTAACTTCAAATATTATTTCTAAATAATTCATTCGTGCCACACGGGATGCCGATGTGGGAATAGTTTAGCGTTCACCACCTGTAAGGATTAAACAGATGCCTTCAATCTGTACTGATTAATGATTAGAATTTGTTAATGTTTATTTGTTTAAAATAGTTTCTCCGAAACATGATGAATCGGTAGGAAACAACAGCAATCCTAAGCTTGAACATTTATTAACACTCACCTAGATGAACGTCTAAGAGACGAAGAGAAATGAATCACTGCCAGAAGTATAATTCCCCTTTTTTAAATTAAATGAAATAAAAAGGAAAACAAAGTACTGAGCAGCTCATGTCTGAGTCATGTCCTCTCTAAACAAACTTAGCAAATAATTCACTCCTACCACACAGGATGCCAATGTGGGAATAGTTTAGAACGCCACCTGTAGCATTATAAAGAAACGGCGACGCTTTACCGTCTCGAAATTCTACTTGACAATGAGAACACGGGCATGTACAGCTTTTGATTTGCATTCGCAGTGATCGTTTGTCTGGTGTGAGTGTAACAAATGGGTTTTGAAATAAATTCTCTCACAAATTTGGAGAAAAAAGCAGATTGGCCGTTACTTTAGAAAATGTGACCCCATAAAAATGTTCAGAAGCCCGTGTTCTCGGTACAAAATCCGTTAGTCCTTCAGTGGATCGGTCATGTGCCATCGGATAAATTAATTTAATGAATAGAGATGGGTGAAAAATTAGTCAGTTATAAATCGCGATTCTTTTGTGTGGCGATTCACGTATCGCCAAACTGACTCCAAAATCGAGTAAAAAAAAATTTTATAATAAAGATCAACCAGTTATTCCAGCTGGATGTCAGTTTGATTGGCTGATCACCGCTCACGACCAATCAGCTTTCGGATTTAACAATCCTGTATACCGAGCACTGAAGCTTCCGAGTGGCTCAACTAAAGCACATTTTTATGGTGTGTTGCGTTATTAAAAGTCGCATGTTTTAAAAGCCTCTATTCTGCCATTTTCCCCAAACCTGTAATTAGTCAAAAATCGCATGCGTCATAAGCCCCACGTGCTCGCGTTTCAGGCCGCATGCGTCCATATGCTTTGCCGCTCAACCTGCACGCTCGCTGTCGAGTCGAATTTTGAGACTCTGAAGATGTACGAGGAGGTAAAACATCGCAGTTTTCTTATAATCCTACAGGTGGCGCACTATGAACTATTTATACATTTTTAATCCTGTGTAGTTGAATGGAATAATTTGCGCATTTGTTTAGAAAAAAATAATAATAATAGATGACTGAGATACACTCTCCACGGTTAAATGTTAAACTCTTGTATTTTTTTTACTTTTTTTTGCATTGTTTAATTGTATTTGTTTATTGTTGCGACTGTTTTTTCAAGTGAGAAATCTAAAGTTATACGAATAAGTTACAAATGTAATATCAAATCAGAATATTTATAAAATCGTGATATTTATAGAATCATCATTTTAATGGAATTAGCACTGAGGTAGTGTGATAATAACGTATCAGGAGGTCTCCGGTGATTCCCATCCCTTGTAACATACAGTAGAGTCAACATAGCGATACATGAATCTCCACGCAAAACTATTGCGATCCCTAACTGAAGCGATTTTTCTCTGCCTTAACCACAAGCGTGATTAAACACACACCTAGAGGTCTCAGAGTTAAGGCGTTATGGTTTATGATCGTGTGGTTCCTAGTGTGTTGAAAGTGGATGCGTGGGATCGTAATGGCTCTCTATAGGGCTTTAAGCTGGAATGAACAAAATGATGTAAGACGATCACAGCAGGACGTGGATTTCAGGTTTTACACTGCTTATGAACGTTAATGTCGAACACGGAGAGAGCGCGGAACGAAACGACGGCTGGAACGAAGGTGTTCTGATCGTCATGAATGTGATTTTACAACTAACATGGAAAACAACCGTCCCTGCATACTGATGAGCTGTTGTAGCAGTGTTTAAACAGTCAAGACTGTGTCAGTGTGTCAGACTGAGAGTGTGTGAGAGAGAGACTCTGTTTCTTTGCGTGTCACACACGCCGTGTGTTTGCGTATGTGTGACACTGCGATTGTTTGTACCATCATTGTACTCTATATGTGTGTATGAACGACCGTTTCTTTGTGTGTGATACAGTACCTTGCTTGTGTGACACTCCGTGACCGTGTGAACCATGTGGTTGTGTCCGTGTGAGACACTGCTAGTGTCTGATACTGCTTATGTGACATTGGTTTTAAGATTGTGTGTGTGTGTGTGTGTGTGTGTGTGTGTGTGTGTGTGTGTGTGTGTGTGTGAAAGAGAGAGGAGAGAGAGAGAGAGACTACCCGTGGGTGATACTGCTTATGTGTGACCCTGTGCTTAGGAATCTGTGAGTGTGTGTGAGAGAGATTGAACAGGTCAGTGTGTGTGTGTTAGACACGTGCTCCTTTCCCTCTGCCCCTATCTCAGGGGAATTAGTCTCCCAAATGTCAGCCTATTTTTAACCCGCGTGAGTGAAATCAAACCCGGGCCCTTAGCTAGAGTGAAGTATCTTCTCCTTCTCCATCTTCTGTCTCTCTCGCTAATGTGTTCCAGAACAACTAGTCCGGTGACATCGACCCAGTTTCACTGGAATCAGATTACCAACATGTATTCATTAATGTGTCTTACTAATTAAAAAGTTTCCAGTGCGATGATTTTACTGATGGCACCGATTTTTTTTATTTTTTTTGTTGTTGTTTATACTGCCAGATCTGACTTTTCTCTAAACATAATGTTTTTTCACTCCTCTGCATCCTCTCTTTATATCTCTCTCTCTCTTCGCCATAAAAAAAAAAACGCACCGTCCTGTTCCGAGCGAGGTATTTGCGCTATTTCCATACGAGCTGTAGCTAGTGTTTCACACCATGGTGTAGAATTAATTGGGCCGTGTTTTGAATCTCCCCGCGCGCCCCGTGCTCCCTGAATTTCAGGCACTAACGCTTGGCAAACTCGCAAACTTTTCTCAGCTCTCGCCGTCGTTCCCAAAGATAAATCAGACGGAATAGAAAGTTGAAGTCCATAAGAGCGCAGACTGAGTGTTTACAGCTCATTGTTAAGGCGAAGTCATTTCCTTTAATCACATACACACACACAGACGAATGTCGAGGTAATTGTGCGTCAGAGCCCATTATGTTATGTGGTTTTTGTTGAGTAACTGCTGAAATCCTCTAATTTGTGGTTTGAGGGTGTGAGTACTGATTGTAAGGATAAAATGAGGAATTGTGACCAGGAACAAAACTCTGAGGTCTGTGACACTCGGATACAGGGGTGAGTCGAAAATGATCCGGACTCCGGTTATATCAAAACTTCTGGTGGTCTCATCAGAGCTTCCTGTTCGAGTCTCCCCAGTTACTGTGTAGGTGTGAACGTATTACATCAGTTCGTTTGAAACTGCGGTGCGAGAAAAAATAGATGCCCCACTTTTGCACCAAAAAATAGTGTGAAGTGATGTGTGTTTTTTTTTTTGTTGTTGTTGTTGTTGTTTTTTTGTAGTCTCACAAAACTCTCAGAGGAGCATAAACAGAGGTATTTGGATATCTGCTAACAAAATTTGGACCGATACTTTAAGAACGGTGAAGGTTTCTTATAGAGAATCATTTTTGGCGACGAGGCACGGATTCATCACCACGAGCCTGAGAGTAAACAGCAGAGCGTGGAACGGAGACAACCTCAATCACAGACAGAGAAAAAAGTTTAAAAGTCAACCATCAGCTGGAAAATTCGTTAATGCTTACAGTTTTCTGGGACTCTCAAGGACCAGAAATATTGGAACGTTATCAGGGAAAAGGTTCAACAATCAACAGCGTTCGTTACAGTGAGACGGTTGTGTATATGTATATATACAGTATTTGTACACACTCCTATCTCCTCTTCTAGCCTCCATGCTGCTTTTCATCCATGTACCCTGTTTGAAAGCATGTAAAAGTGGGTCTGTTCTCACCAAACCAGCTGCTTCATTTTATTGATTTTTTTTTTCTTTTTTTAGGCTAACAATTTTTTTCCCAGCTCCCTTTCACTGTCTTCAAAGCACCATTATTGGATTTCACCGATTACCAGCCTCTCTTTTTCGTTTTCAACTCACTCTTTTTATCTCCTAATCTAATCAGCATCTCTTTTTTTTCCCCTCTCTCTCTCTGTCTTTTCACAGCCAGAGGTATCCAGTGTGCCAGATGCGCCCGTAATCCAGATGCCGCTTTCTGAATACCCGCCGCCGCCAGAGCCCTCTGTGAGGAGCACCGATCCCCCTGCCGTCGCTCTGCCTCTTTCTTCTACGTCCGCCTCCTCAACCTCCTCTGCACGAGAACGGGACAGGAATAGAGACCGGGACAAGAAAAAGAAAAAACACAAAAGAAGGTCTCGTTCCAGGTCGCGTTCCAGATCCAAAACCAAGCACTCGCTACCGAGCGCGTACCGCAGCTACAAAAGGGCCAGGTATAAATATCTGTCTTTTTCCCCCCCCCTTTGAATAACAGCGTTCGTTAAAGACAGGACTTTGTACTTTCTATGATTTCCCATCTATGATCTTTTGCTTGTTTACAGCATACCCTTTTTAAAAAATACATATATTAATTGACAACATCGTTACAAGGGTTCAGACGTATAAGCCCTCATACCTACAACATACCACATTCGCTCTACCTTTTTTGTAATCACTGTTTCACAAAAAGGAGCTACTCTCTTGTCATTTCGCTTTTCACGACTCGCCAATTTGTCCTTATCAGCTGCTGAAGTCGCAGCGATTACTCTCGTCTCATCCTGCCGTTTTTGACACGCCTTAATATATTTTCTGCAGATTGAATCATTTCTGCCCCCGGCTTGAAATCACTTACAGTGCAAATTAAAGGCTGGAATTGAGGTCTCGGTTTCTTTCTCCCCCCCCCCCCCCCTTTTTTTTTTTCTCCCTAATTTTGGTCATGGCTAATCCCTCCCCACCATGTGACAGCTACCATATGGCGATAATGAAGGTTAATGCACTTCCAGCGAACATCTTTTGGACCTGCTACTTAGAGAACGCCAGGAGGAACTTGCAATCCACCCTCTTCTGCATACATTCACTCTTAAACCCCTACAAGTGGCCAGGTCCCTCCACGCCCTTGGTCTCTCTGTGCCGGATGGTTGAAAACTCAGAATGACAGAACACACTTCAAACTACATGTTGTTTTATTTTTAATCATCCACTGTCACGGCACACCTATGAAACTAGCAACTTCCTGTTTCAACTTAAGTTATGGCACCCCTACAGTACAGTACAAAGCATTGCTCCACTCAGCCTCTCACTTTCCTCCATCTTTAGACAACAATGAAATCTATTTTATGTTCACAGCAAATTGCAAAAGTGCTTTATCCTAAATACTCTCCCACAGCAGAGAACATACTGACTGGGGATTTAGGCTAGGTTTATAAACATCTTCTTATTTCTTCTAATTTAATCATATTGACAAGTATATGCAATTCTGTGTTGAATAATGTGATTCTTGTAATCCATTATAATTAGACTTTCTCCTCATGGAGCCGCCGACTCAGCAGCTTGCAAAGGAGGCATGGGGATGGATTGTAATATATTCCTAGAACTGTACAGTACATTGCTGGATATATCACGGTCCTACCCACAGGACTCAGAGCCTGCTCACTTACTATTGGGGTTATAAATTATGCCAATACGCTCAGACCTGGTCACATAATTATTACTATTTGCACTAAAGTTTATTAAAGATTCACTTTATCATCACTTCATCATGATCTGCACATCAAAAATTAAATTACATTTAACTTATTATTATTATGATGATGATTATTATTATTATTATTATTATTATTCATTTATTTCTCTGGTTTTTAATATTATTTGTGACTTACAGTGGGTTGCAAAATTATTCGGCCCTCTTGAACTTTTCCACATTTTGTCACATTACAGGAACAAACATGAATCAATTTTATTGGAAGTCCACGTGAAAGACCAATACAAAGTGGTGTACACGTGAGAAGTGGAACGGAAATCATACATGATTCCAAACATTTTT
>JAOTQY010000018.1:3424548-3438424 GCA_026413445.1 Dolichallabes microphthalmus | reverse complement strand
AATGATGGACTCTTTGAAGCATGTGGGGATCACCGACTGAGATAAAGAGATGTTGAATATCTCAGTGAACACAGGTTTACTTTAGTTTAAATTTTTTTTAATATGATTCTAAATTTGAAGATTATGGTTATATTGTAACATTAGAATAAAACGTGTAAAAAATTTTGTCGCTCAAAATATGCGTCATAACTGCTCATGTGCAGATTTATTGAGCTTTTCGACCCCGGTTTTATTCAGGTTGACAGCTGACCGCACGCTCCAGTACACACGATAAAAGGATGACGGCACACAAGCAGACGGCATTTTTGGTTTGCTGCAGGTGGATGATTTAAGTTTGGCTTTTTATTTCATAAATACGAGGAGGACATTGAGTATTTTCTTTTGAAAGTAACCTTAAACCCAGTGTCTTTTTTTTTTTTTTTTTTTTTTCGAAGTTCAAATTTTTTTGTTGCATGCAGAAATAAAATTTCATTTTCTCTGTAGCAGTTCATTGATTTCATAGTCTAAAGGTAAAAGATTTATATGTGCAGTGTTATAGTGACTCTGTACAGGATAAGTGGTATAAAGAATGAGCGAGTGATTACAGCTTACAACTTGCGAAAGTAAAAAAATTCAATATCTCAAAATACAAGAATGTTCTTAGGAAACAGTCACAAAAAGATTTACAATAAAAAATAATGCATTCAATACTTGAGTTGGTACTCGTTTAGCAAGAATTATTGCATCAATCAGTCATGGCATGGAGGTGATCAGCTTGTGGCACTGCTAAAGCGGTGTTGAGGACCAAGTTGCTTTGATAGCAGCCTTCAGCTTATCTGTGTTGTTGGGTCGGCTGATTCTCGTCTTCCTCCTGACAGAAGGTTTTCTACTGTATGAGGGTCAGGTGAGTTGGCTGGCCAGTAGAGCACAGTGTATATGATCGTCGGCAAACCAGTTAGTGTCTGTTTTGGCACTGTGGTCAGATGCTATAGTAGGTACTGCTGGAAAAGGAAATCACCACCAACTGGGGAAACTTCTCTTTGGACTGCATGAAACTTGAATTCTGTGTCTCTCCACTTTTCATGGAAGATTGATTTCCAAATAAAATGCAGCATTTCTTGTCATCAGAAAAAAGAGAACTTTGACCCCCACTAGTCAACGGTCCACTTCTTTTTCTTCTTTTTTTTTTCCTTTTTGCTTCTTTTCCTTAACTAGATAGTATTTTATTTCATTCACAGTCTTCACAATGTTTTAGTCACAAGACCATCTTTGACTAGTGCACCAGTTAATTAAAGAACAACCATTAGTTTCGTCTTTCAGCTCTTCACAGCTTCGCCTCACCCTAACCTATTGCTGACCCTCATCTGCTTCAGCTTGACTATTGTGCGGTTATTCACAGATCACATACTATACTGCACATCTCTTCTTTGCAGACCTGTCCAAACACTTCTGATAGAACAGGGACACCAGGGTGGGTCATGACACCCTTTTATATGAGAGTGCGATATAAAGGGCATTTGCAGACCTGTCAAACCTTCACATATTTTAAAATCAGGAGCTTTGATTTTCAAAAATCTGCCAAAAGAGCAGTCTTCTTTCTTCACCTTCAATAAAAAGAGCGTATCAGCCACTCAACTTGTGAATCTGGACTTGCGTGTTTGTGTGTGTTTTGACCTCTCCAGTATTAACTGACATTTTGAAAACTCCAACTCTTCTCCCAGTCCCACTTTCTATAGGTAGATCGAGAAGGTTTTTAGGTCATTGGTGTAAAATGAAATCTATCAGCATACAGAAGGTATTGAGGCAAAAAGTGCTAAGCAATGATCAGTATATAGTATGAACTCTGAATAAAATCTGCTGGAATCCAGCTCAGCATAGAGGCAACAATACATCTGCAGTACACTGGTTTCAGTCGCTCAATCCATCTTTACTTGATCGCTTTCTGAAGATCATAAAAAGAAATTTGCCATAGAAGTTCAAAATACACTTTTAGTTTCTGAAATTAAACGTCCTGCTACATATTTGTTGCATCTATTGACTAATTTAGCTGATTCTGATTAGCACAACTGTTCAGCCAGATAGGCTCAAACTAATTAGTGACATGACTAATTTGGTGACATCACCAAATAGCTTTGTGCACAGATAGAAATATAACACATGCTGTATGTCACCACCGTACGTTCGACTTGACTAACATTAGACAAGTATTTGTAGCACATCTTTAATTAAATACTGTTACACAATTTCAGGTGTTGAAAAGTTCCACGTTCAGGTTGTCTAAAACCAAACCTCACAATAGCTGCGTTCACATTTCTTCAATCCAATTTAAATCATTTCGATTAGAGACTCCAAATCAGCTGTTCAAAGGCAAAGATGCCTTTGTACATGTGAAATATGAGCCAGTTATTGATCATTTCTGTGCTAAAGACCAACTTGATGAAAGTCTTATGTAAAGGCTGGTGAGAGAGAGGGGAGAGGGATGTTCACACAGAGTTTACTAATCAGGAATGGAAGCATTATATTTATTCTAAAGTATATATTTATTCCAACAAGAAAAACGATCGGATGTAGTCTGGGCCGGATCGGCTCAGACTTTTCTGATTGAGGTGGTTACGTGAAGCATTTTGATTCGGAATTGGGCTGTTTATTACTGGAAAATTAGAGTTCCTGTTTTTCTTATTATTTTTTTTATGCAGCTGCTGCTGTTGCGGGAATAAAAAAGGGAACGCAGATATGTTTGATCAACGTGAGCAGAAAATGTGATGTCAGCCATTTTACAATTTCTACAAGGGATTATTGCTAAAAGATTGATGTGGAGTGTGTATTGTTATTTATTGATTAGTTAATTTGTTTTCCTTTCTTTTTATTACCCATCGTCCCCTTTCCATAGAACGTGAAAATGGCTTTATGAATCAGCATTCACTTCCCAAAAAGTTTTCCCAAAGTTAATCTTAGTAGTGGCTTAGAGATATTTGGCAGGTAACTCTCATTTGTCATTGTATATTGCTTTATTTGAGAATAAATGACACCCTCCTCTCTGGTATATCCCTTTTCCTGACTAGAGTAATTTGATTTTGAGAAGGTTATAAATGGGCACTTGTGTCTTTGTGCGTGTGTGTGTGTGTGTATAGGTGTGTATGTATACCTGAAACTGCTTCGTTAGTTCATGGCATGCACGGTTGCTGTCTGGTCGACTTTCTTTGGGGGGAAAAATAGAAAATTAGATTTTTAAGCTTTACAAGAGTTATTTCATGCTGCTCTTGGCCTTAAACATTTATAATAAATTTTTTAAAAACTTTTAGTTTTATAATATTGATTATTACCTGAGCCTAAGGCACGGAGGAACGGGAGCGAAAATCCTTCTCACCTCTCCAGTCATGCCATCGCTCAGCTAAAGAACTAATGGGAAATGTAGCAGGCTCTTACACCAGTAAATGATGTGGATGAGCCATTCAGCTAAGCGGGATGTACTCCATTGTCGTCGTCTATTTAAATGCGTGTGACCCCTGGGAAATTGTCGCTATTACCCTATTCAGATTGCTGCTTTGTCACTGAGGCTAATGGAAAAGTTTAAATTACGCTCTGCTGTTCCTTTTTTTTTTCTTCTTCTTTTTTTGGTAACTGTTTTGGTGTGAAAACTGTAAAAGAGTGCCGGCTTTACACCCTACAACTCGTACCTCGTGTTAATAACTTGTGCCGTAAGCAAACTAGTAGAACGTTCTCGTCTCCTTTTTATCAATTTGCATTTCACTTCTAATGATGAAAAAGAGAAAAAAGTTATGTCATTAGTGAGAGGAAATGAGCACTGAGTCAAAATGGGTCATAGGATCAATCAAAAAAAAGAAAAGGAAAAAAAAAAGTCCTTCAATTAAGGGACCCCAAAATTGCTCTGCACCAACTTGTTGGATGGATTAAGATGGATATACAGTACTGTATAGTGTATGTTACACAGTATGTCGTTTGCGCCGCTGTGACTCACTGTGTAATATTGTACTTGTTATACCTTTCAGATCCCAATCACGTTCTCCCAGCAAGAGAGAGCGTCATCGTGAAGAAAGAGAAAGGGAGCGCTACGGAGGCAGCAACCATCGCCTTGGCAACAGCCCAGGCCTGGGCAGGAAGAGGTCAAGGTCCAGATCCAGGTACACATGCAATTTAAAGTATTTACCGTTACTAAATAGATATTACATCATCCATGCTCTCAGCACCTGCAGAAATTAATCGGATAGTTGCCTGTAGAAATCAGTTTGGTAATATTTTACTATTGAAAAGGCTTCTCTTTAAGTTTAGAGCACCACGTGCCTGTTCAGACATCACGGCGTGATTCGTATGATAATTCCAAACAACCCAAGGTCTCTAAATCCATGCAGGCTTGCGAGGATCAGTGTAGATTCTTTCTGTTCTTGGGAAATCTGGATAGTGCCTGACTTTTCAGTAGTTATACAAATCCAAAGACTTGCATATTTTCATAGCCTTAAACCGCAAGTCTACTTGCAATTTAGCCACACTACTTGCTATGTGTTTCTGTCTGTTCATGCGGTATTGTAGCATGGCTAAACCTGGCTTAAAACCGCCCGGCCGAATTGAGAGAGAGACTTTGTGAGGAGGAAAATGTTGTGCCTCAGCAAATCCCATTAAACATCATGTACACCTCCAGTGAAGAGATGGTGTGTACCGTTTTTTTTGGTGTTTGTGTATGTCTGGCCTGTTTCTATTTGAGGAACTTTTTCAAGTTCACCATAAGATAGAGACTTGGTGTCCCCGATGGCCTGCTATACAGCAATAAGGCAACCTCAAGGCTGCCTCAATGCATCTCAAGAACACCAGTGGTGCTACAGAGAGGCTGAAAGGTCTTTCGAGATTATTGAACTGGAACGCCTTTGCTGCGAAAGCAAACCTTGAGTAATGTTTGATGGCCCGAGCTTGGCGTATGCAAGGCTTTTAGGAACAAGTTCATCCTTCTTAAATTTTTTTAATCAGTCAGAAATCCTTCAGACACACATGCCTAGTTTTTTAACTGGAAAGTATGTTGATTTAGTTCTGAATTGGAACACCATAGGGTCTGATGCTGTATAAGGTCCTTAAGTTTGTGGCCCTTTCACATATTTCCTGGCCAGCTAGTTAGACAACCTTGAGGCAACCTTCCTCATGAACAGGATAGAAGTAGACGGCTGCTTAGGGCCAAAGCCATGAAGTGAATGTGTAGCACTCAAGTGCCTGATGGCGGCCTATGCTTCTGTCTATGTAGGGCTTCACTGTAATGAGGCAGATGAACATAGAGATCTACAGTGTCTGACATCAGTTAGAATAAGAGGAAAGCATGATGCACTTGATTGACGGCACCCTCATTACCATGAGGACTTCCGTAGAGTTTCCAGTTGGCAAATTCTGTAAGCCGGTGAGTCCAAATGAAGCTCCTAATTGATGGATACCATTAAATCCTGCCCGACTGTTACATTAAGCCCGATGCTCCCATCAATTCTACCATCTTCCTATTACCCACTCTTTCATTTTGACCCCAAAGCAGTTTTGAATTATTAAAGAATGGCTCAGAGTAAAGGTCACGGTAACATCCAACACATAGTCCCCTTTTTCACCACCTTTAATTATACGTCTATAGTTCAGGCTGAATTGTTCTAGAATTTTCCTCATTCCGTTTTCTCCTAGAGGGGACATCCAGTTCTCGCTTTTGAGGAGTGCCATCTCATGTCATTAAACCCTCCATGTCTTCTGTACCAGAGAATCCGTTTTTCAGCATGTATGATGAGAGAGGAAGCGAGGCGAGAAACAGCAGTGGCTTTCTGCTGAGAGTTTTGGCACCCGTGGTGTATGCCAGTACCCTGCACGCCAGTACTCCAGCTTTAAAGCGTTTGTTATAACATCTGTATCCTAGGATCGCATCACTCGTACGTCATTTAGAGAAAATCGCCTCCGTGTGGAAATAATGCTCTGCGCCGGAGCTGAGGGGCAATTTCAGAACAAAAAGAGAGAGCATCCAACACAGATTCTCACAATCGACAGAGTTGTCATCACAGGGGTGGCTTTTCAGACTCGTGGGTTTCTAGAGCTCGTGACGAAAAAGATTTTTTGCCAAAATTCTGAACGTTACAGCTTTGGGTCCTTTTGAAGAGCTGAAGTGTTTGAAAATGTTCCAAATTGAGAGTTTTTTCACTGCAATATAATGAAACTGTTGTTTATCATCTTATAGGCAAAATTATATTAAAATTAATATATAAGTGGTTTTTATGTCAAACCAGAACTTGATGAGTGAAGACGTAAAACCGATTGACATTTAGAGAAGCCTTTAAACACAGTACACTGATGAGACTCTTAGCCACAGTAAAACATCTGAATGCTAGAAAGATTTTAAAGAAGGCTGTACATGACCGCGAATAAATATCCTGTCCGAAGTGGGCTCCAAGCCCAGCGAGTGGAACGCATCGAAAAGATGCAACTGTCTTGCACATTACAGGATCTCGGCTAGGAGTTATTGTCACATCCCTCGTACAGTCCTGATCTCGCTTCAAGCCATTTCCATATGTTGGGAGTTCCTGGGAGGCCAGTGCTTCATACATGAAGCTCTGGCGTACTGAGAAAACGATCTACCTTGATGGTCTCCAAGCACTAGTGAAACACTGGGATAAGTGCATTAGTGTAGAAGGGGATTATATAGAGAAATAAAGTTAGTGTATACTCTCATAACTGTGTTCTGTTATTTTGCACAATCAAAAGTCCTGGTTTAACTTGAAGATTTAAAACTGGCTGCACGCACACAATGTGCAATTCCTTGTTTTAAGGCTTGTTGCAGCTTTGTTAGAAGCATGTTAGCACTCCAACACCTCTGTCTAGAAGTGTTCATTGAACTGTTTTTCCTAATCCCATTCCATCCTGTTCAAGAAACTGAGTACGTCATATGTAAAAACAGCCAATCATAAATTTGTACCTCTGCTCCAACTTTAATAACTGCATTTGTCTGAATGAGGGTTTTTTTGGGGGGGAGGGGGGGGGAGGGGCTTCAGAAACCTACTTAAGGAGTTGCCTCAACTCCTACTGCTTGCTGACTCACTTCTCACCTTTCAACGATAACAAAGTGCACCTCTGATCTGTTGTTAAAAGAATAAGAAAGGGCCCAGCCATTCAGATGAGTCATGTCTGTTTGCGTCCAAATCAGAAATGAGTTACTTGACCGCCGTGCACTCCTGTAACTGAAGCCCAGCCTGACTTTATTGTTCTGGAGCATTTGCAGCTAGTGCACTGTAGCACGGTGTGCCTCCACATTGATTACACTGCTACTGTATGTAGTGCACATTACACACTTCTACAAAGTGTTCTGCCCAGAGCCACATTTTCTCTGGAGAAAGAAAGGAGCACGTTTATTTATTTATTTGTTTATTTTCATAGCTGTGTGCCGTTTTGCCCATTGATAATATTTTTCACTTAGATGCAAGCTTTTTTTATGTTCCTTCCCATCTGCTGTATGACTAATGGCCACCAAGCCTCTCAGAGTTTGATGTTTGAAGACAACAAAATAGTACCATGCAAATTTGGTCCCACTGTTATGCGTATTCTTAAAAGCCAGCGCTCAAGCTTTATATTTGATTTGAATGCATGTATTTCAGGGGGAAAATATAGTCCTGGCGAACAGGCAGTTTGTCGAAGAACTGCGTGAAAGTCTGAGTGGACTCATTCATCTGAGTACAGTTCGACCCATGCTTGTTAATCGCTACAACTTGTGTGTGACGGATGGTTATTGCGTTTTGTTCATGTCAGTTAGCAGTATGCACCGCCAGACTGTTATCATTCATTTGTCGTCCATAACTGCTTTTTCCTGGTAACGATCAGATTTGAGTGGGATAGGGGTTCATCTTAGATAGGATGCCAGTCCATCATAGGTCAGTCTGCACATACAGTAAGTAGGTACGGGTGGGAAGGCAGGATGGTGATGTGAGTAGCATTGCCTCCTCACAGCTCCACGATCTCCAAATGCATTCTCAACATTCTCTATGCTAAATTGTCCCTGGGTATGAATTGAATGAATGTTTGTGCAGGCATCCTGTGCTGAGATACCATCCAGGAATATGTGGATAAATTAACAAATTTACAGTGCAGTGGAAACATTTTTGAAAAGATTTTTTTTTTTGTCTCATATTTAAATGACTAGGCTCATCAAGCTAATTTTAACATTATACAAAATTATTACACATACATAAAAGATGATATCAAATTTTATGGGAAAAAAAGCTGTCCAAACCTGCATGGCCCTCTGTGAAAAAAGTAATTGTCCCCTAAATCTAATAACTGGTTGTGCCACCCTACAACTACAATCAATCAATAACTCTCGATAACTGTCCGTGTTTCACATCGCTGTGGAGCAATTTTGGCCCACTCTTCTTTGCAGAATTGTTTTAATTCAGCCACATTGGAGAGCTTTTCCAGCATGAACGATCTGTTTTAAGGTCATCCCAATCTGATTTAAGTCCGGACTTTGACTAGGCCACTTCAATTTTGTATTTTTTCAGCCATTCAGAGGTGGACTCGCTGTTTCGGTTCTTTTTTTTTTGTCCTGCTGCAGAACACAAGCTTGAGGCTTAAGGTCACACACTGATGGCTGGACATTTTCTCTCAGGATTTTCTGGTAGAGTTCAGAATTCATAATTCATCATTTTCATCAATTATGGAAAGTTGTCCAGGTCCTGAAGCGGCCAAGCAGTCCCACACCACCCACACTACCACCACCATGTTTGACTGTTGGTATTGTATGATGGATTTCTTTTTATGAATTGCTGTCTCAAAGCTTTAAAAAAAAAATCTACTTTCTTTTCTCATCAGTCCACAGAATATTTGCCTAAGAGCTTTGTGGATAATCAGGATGTTCTTTGGCAAATGTCAGATGGGCCTTTGTGTTCTTTCTGGTCAGCAGTGGCGTTTTCCTAGGAACTTTCCTATGGTTGCCATTTGGTCTCTTTTGTTATTGTTGAATCATGAACACTGACATACAATTAAGCCATGCAGTCCTGCAGTTCTTTAGTTGTTGTTCATGGTTCTTTATGAGCTCCTGGATGAGGTGCCCTTGTTTTCTTAGAGCAATTTTGGATGGATGGCCACTCCTGCGAAGGTTCACAACTGTTCCAAGTTTTCTCCCTTTGTGGATAATAGCTCTCAATGTGGTTCACTGCAGTCCCAAAGCCTTAGAGATGGCATTATATCCCTTTACAGACTTGTACATGCCAATTACTTTGTTCCTTATCTGTTCATGAATTTTTTAGACCACGGTATGTTGTGTTGCTTTATGAGATCGTTTAGCATGCTTCACTTGCGTGCTGTCAGTCAGGGTCTATTTAAGTGGCTTTCTTGATTTAACAGGTCTGGCAGGATGTGGCAAGTGACAGCTTTTCTTAAAAAAAAAAAAAAAAAGATGTGGTTAATCATATAATCATTTACTCAGGTTATCTTTGTGTCATATACTGTACAAACTTGTTTGATAATCTCAATTATTTAAGTGTGACAAAAATGAAAAAAGCGGATTTTCACAGCAATGTAAGTGTACTTTATGACTTTTAAAAAGTAGACTTGTCATGTCTACGAACCACGGAAGGAAGTATATTGCGTGTATACGTATTTCTTTTTAATGAACTTCCACGTGAACGTTTCAGATCGCCTCGTGAAAGGAGAAAGAAGTCATCAAAATCAGTGCATCGCTCCAAGGCTTCCTCCAATTCACCCACAACCTCACCAGACAGAGGGAGAGCGAAGAGGAAGGTCTCCACCCACACTGCTAGCTCCTCCCCTACATCTAGCCCCACCTCTAGCTTAAGGAGCTCCAGGTAATGTTAATGTCATACTGTTCTGCTATCTAAGGAGTACCATGGACGAGTGTACAAGTGTACGTTATGAATTATATATGGCTGTGATTCTTGATTTTTATTTCTTTTTTTTTTTTTACCCCCTCATATCTTCTTTTTATTTCCCCATGACTCACAGCACAGTGTCCCACAGTGTTCTTAGTGAATCTCACATTACCATCACAACAAGAAAGAGTTGCTTTCCTTTTAAAGTTTCCCGCAGATTTGGTATGATTTGACATCTAGACTAATGACCTGTTGAATGAAACATGAAAGCGCCGAGTCGCAGAATGCGTTCTGATTCAGAACGCGTTCCTGACACGAGAGGACAAAAAAAAAAAAAAAGAGTGAACACACTGCGTTTGTTATTGTTGTTCCTTCTCCGTTATTGATCGTTTTATTCAAATCACCGCAGGGGATATCTGTGTATAAAAGTAGCCTGTCAGAAGCTTCTCAGGTTTCATCGAAAAAAAGAAGGAAAGAAAGAAAGTTAAATCCCTAGGGTGCCTCCCTTGTCTCCATTCTGGGGATGGATAAATATTTCATAGCGTTTCTCTGGTTCTTTATTTTTCTGTCTGAGTTGTGGAATTCCTCTTTTCTACAAGTCAATCCTTACAGCTTATAATACCAGGCCAGCATCTACGCGCATACTGTATTAGTCCCTGTTGATTGCTGACGCATATCTCATCCCTTCTCTTTCTCTCTCAACAGGGACGCATCACAGGAAAAAGACAAGCATGTCACATCGACGATTATTTCTTCAGTTCAAAACAAAATCACTCAGGTATGTAGGCGAAAAATGACGAACATAGATGATATGGCTCATACAAACATCAGCCTCCTTCTGAAATAAAACATTTGCTTTTTTTTTTTGGTGAAAATAATCATCTTCTGGGAGGTAGCAACAAATGCGTGTCTTGTCAGGTCACTCAGTTTATGCCAAAACACCCTCTCGTTGATTAATTTCCAATAACACCAGTGGCCTTGTATGTTTCATCTCTTTCCTAGTGATGATAAGCAGTGATGTTTTCTTGATCCCATCATATCTGTGTATATGTGTGTATTTGTAAGCAAGAAGAAAAAAGAATTGTCATTTCAGCATCCTGATGCAGTGCTGTCACCCTCGACAGCTTTCCCGCTGATCTCTGCCCTCTATTTTTTTTCACTCTCTCTCTCTCTTTCCTGAAACGGAGTGTTGCGTGCATGTTTGGTTATTTTAGTTATCAGTTCCTCTTCCATCGGGCACTCTGTTTAGAAACGCGAGGAAAGCTCGAAGGTGAAAAAAAACGCCCGTCAAAGCCATGTTCCGACACGGCGCTTGTTGCTTAGCTGCTATGTTTGTCTGATTGCACGGTGAAGGCAGATTCACTCAGCTAAGCAGTCTTTTATTGTGGCTAAAGCAATATCCTGTTGTTGATAGAGTTGCCGAGCCTCGGAGCTCTTTTGTGCTTTCTGTTGCCGGCATCACGTTAGCGATGCTGACAACACCGAACCCAGACGGCAACCACCAATGAAGAGAGGCTTCATATTAAAACCAACAGCTGCTGACAGAACGTAGAGCTCCTGCTGATAACGTTGTGCTAATACCTTTACTGCCAGGAGCCTGATGTAGGCAGACTGTTTGAATTTGTGTGTATGTTTGCAGTTATGTGTGAGTGAATGTATTTCCTCCTGCATCACTCTTACCTGCTACTGCAGCAATAAAACTGTATTTTTTGGCATGTAATGGAATCTTTTTGCTTTATACAGGCTAACTTGACATGAATGAAAATTAAGACACAGCAGCTAACTGTTACAGTAGTTTGATTTGATTGATAATTAAGTTTCAAGGATGTCAGCGTCTTATTAATTTGTCATTAAGACAAGGAATGATAATGAATTAGAGCAAGGACTAGTGAAATGGAGTAAAGGTAGCGCTAGCAAGTGAGAGTTTGAGATACTTTACTACAGAATGTTTTCTGAAAAATATATACTGCATGGTATGGCATAATAAAAAATTAAAATAAAAAACAGCAAAGCCGGTTCCCTAAAAGGGAAATGTGTGGCAATCAGTGTCCACGCTCCGAGCCGGCCCCAAGCCCAAAGGGTTACGCCATAAAGACGTCTGGTCTGAAAACCTGTCCCAAATGAAATGCTCAGATTGAATTATCCTCCCGGGCAAGCCGTAATTGGGGCAGCCAAAAGAAAAAGAACATCAACGCCTGTAACAAATCACAAGCCGAATTTCGAAAATAATTTTTTTTTACAATTTTAATAAAATGAAAACTAAAGCACTTTCAAATCACATGAGCCAATATTTTATTCACAATTGGACATAGAGAACATTAATGTTTAAACTGAGAAATGTTACAAGTTTATGCACAAAATGATCTCATTTCAAATTTTACTTTCTCCAAAAAGTTGGGACAAGGGCATGTTCACCATGGTGCCTCCAAGAACAGGAGTCTCCTCTTCTTTTCAAAAGAGTTTGAAGATGTCTGGGCATTGAGGTTGTGTTTCTGGAGTGTTTTGCGATGGAATTTGATCCCATTCTTGCCTGATATACTGTAGGTTTCCAGCTGCTGAAGAGTTTTTGATGTAGTTTTCAATTATTGATGTGCCAAATGTTCAAATGGTGAAGGATCTGGATTGCAGGCAGGCCAATTCAGCACCCGGACTCTTCTACTACGAAGCCATGCTGCAGTATGTGGTTTTGCACTGTCCTGCTGAAATACCTGTTTGTCAGTTTGGAGCACAAGTTGCTTTAAACCCTTGCGCGAAAATCTTTATATAATATTCAGCATTCACAGTGCCTTCCAAAACGAGCAAGCTGCCCATACCGTATACACTTACTTTATGCACCCCCATACCATCAGAGATGCTCGCTTTTGAACTGAACGTTTATAACACGCTGGAAGGTCTTCCTGCTCTTTAGCCCAAAGGACACAGCGTCCGTGATTTCCAACAAGAATGTCAAGTTTGGACTCGTCTGACCATAGAACACTTTTCCACTTTGAAACCGTCCATTTTAAATGAGCCATGGCCCACAGACCACGACAGAGCTTCTGGACCATGTTCACGTACGGCTTCCCTTTTTGCGCGATGGAGCTTTAGTTGGCATCTGCCAGTGGCACGGTGGATAGTTTTTACCGACAGTGGTTTCTAGAAGTATTCCTGGGCCCATTTATTAATATCAATGATGCAATCATGCCGATGAGTGATGCAGTGTCGCCTGAGGGCCCGAAGACCACAGGCATAAAAACAAAGGTCTTTGGCTTTGTCCCTTACGCACAGAGATTTCACCAATTTGCAATTTGACATTGGGGAGCATTGTTTTAAAAGTATTCCACAATCTTTTTATGCACTCTTTCACAGATTGGAGCACCTGACCATCTTTACTTCTGATAAGTCCTTATATTGCTTATCATGTTACAGACCTGATGTCAATTAACTTGGCTGAATCTTTAAAATTTTTTCTTTTTTTTCAGCTCCTAAAACAACTTTTCTGAGACCTGTAGCGGGCATCAAATTTGAAATGCGCTAATTCAGTGGATAACAGTAAAAGATTTCCCCGTTTAAACATTTATGTTCTCTATGTTCTATTGTGAATAAAATATTGGCTCTTGTGATTTAAAGTCTTTTAGTTTTAATTTTATTCAAATTTAAGAAACTTCCCAACTTTTCCAGAATTCGGGTTGTACACTGGCACACCAGTACATGGCCCAGTCACTAGGGAATGGTCTCGTCAAGGCTTCGGTCATTTGTTCTGCTTTTAAAGAAGTCTGTCCACTCTAGAAGCTATACAAGCCAGTATTGTAAACCTGCAGCTTATGGTCCTGCCATGACTCTGGACAGCCGGTGTGATTGCACATCTGTCAGATTATAGCACAATATGAAGTTCAGATAATATCAATCTCCATCCACAGTCAAGCATGCAACAAACCAGCAATGCATATCAATGTGTTTTCTGAAAGATGGCAAAATTGTATATATATAATTTTTTATTTTATTTTATTTTTTTTTAAAGATAGAAAAAGTAAAGTAAGATCTAAAAAAAAAATAATAATTTTTTAAAA
>JAOTQY010000018.1:3402593-3424448 GCA_026413445.1 Dolichallabes microphthalmus | reverse complement strand
CTCTAATGACTGAGGAAGTACCTGAGGATGTAATCTGTCAAAATAAATGTCCATCTTAACTTCAGCAGTAATTACACAAATCACATGGCTGCCCAGTGCATTAAACCTCAAAAAACAATGATGTGTTTTTAGGATTTTTGGAAATCTGGAGCGTGAGTAGTAAGCTCACTGGCAGGGTTCCTCAAAACCAAAAACAACAAAAAATTAAATAAAATGGCTTTTGTTTGAAAGAAAATCAATTTTCCTTGAGTGGGAAGTTACCAGTGGTGTGCACGCATTTCTCAATTGTGATATCTTCTATTATCCAATCTGATCCTTATATCATTTCAAATACAATAACTGTACTTACACTTTCTATTTGTTTTCCATAGCCAGTGTCTATGGTACAGTAAGTGGCCTTGCTATTTTATTTTTATAAATTTTTTTAATCAGTACTTTTGCTCAAACAATGACCCTAGAAACCTTTCTTGTGGAACAAATACTACAGTCATTAATACGATCCAAACAGAAAGCATGATGATTTTTCCCTCTTCCATCTGTAGTAGCCCAACCTAATCACCGGCTTACTGCATTCCAAAATAAACCATATTCCCGCCATATTTTCCGTACACCCCCAAACCACCACTACCAAACAAAAAGAAGGAAGATTTCGTTTATCTAACTTGCACAGAGTACGGCTGTGCACAGATCTTCATTTTACACGCTGAGATAATAGTTCTCTCGGGTAGAGTTACATCATGGTGAGTTTATTCATCGTTCTCATTATGCACCTCATCTGAAGAAAAGTATCCATGTGCACCATGTACACGGTGTTGACACAATTTCGCAGTTCTGTGACGAAGAGACCTTGGGAGAACTCCGAGAGGTTAAAGCGTAGCACGCAATTGCTTTCTGTTGTGGGTTTTCTCCAACCTCTACATATTCGTTCAGCCGTAGGAACTAAACTAGGCAATAAGCTGAAAAGCGGCAGCACAGCAGGCTTCAAATCTGCCATCGATTCAGGAGAAAATTAAAGAGCTCGAGATGTGCCGAATGAAAACCGACTCCTGATGTGGTTCCTAGATATATATTTTTTTCTTTTTCCCCTCGGACTGCTTTAAATTCTGTCCAAACCACTTCAGACATTTAGAGTTTCCACAAGGGAGGGAGACGTCACCCGTAACTGGTGCTGGTTTTTGGCGTTTAAGCAGTACTGCGTTCAATTATGTAATAATATTTGCTTAGACGTCTGCGTCCGTTCAAATTAGGTTGATGGAGCGTCAACTGGCTTATTTCTCCCCTCATTGTTGTGCTTCAATTCTGTCGTTCGGGGCACTTAGTAAATCACTTCCTGCTGTTTCTTAATTGCAACAATGGCTTTGTGTAGACTTCCAAGGTGCCTCGAATTACAAGACGGAGACCACCTGGGAAATAAGGTTTTTGTTTCTTAACCAGTAATGCTGATGTATTCAGACAAAACAGCAGCCTTCTAATTTTTGGGGCACATTTGATAAATGAAACTACTGTTAAATTACTAGAGTTAATACGTTTACACACCATTGTTTTGCTTCAGGAATGTTTCAAGAATGGTCTTACTGTTGGCTCCTTTATTGGGCAAATCATTCTTTCTTTTGTTATATACTTCAACCTAAGTAAAAGTTTTATCTTGATCAGAGTTGCAGCGTATTCGGATTCTATCTCCAAACACAAGCTGGGAATACACACTGGACTAGTGAATGGTAGACCATCGCAGGACAGCGTGCACTCACTCTTGATTATCCAATCCACCTACATTCATTGGGCTTGGAAAAACTCATTTCAGAACACTGAAGAACCTGAAATAAACCTGCGTATAGACAGAAACCCTCCAGAAGATCAAGCCAGGGACCTATAATCACATTATTTCCCACTAACTAGTTGGGGAGGATGGACTGCGTCTCAGAAGAGGGCTTTTACCTTATCGAAATATAGAATAGGTGGCAGTTAGTGCTCCAAGGTACAATCACATATTGTTATATGCTACATGAATAGCAGTTTAATGTATTGGTTATCATGCGTCTTGTATGACAAAATCATGGTGGGTATCACCATCACGTTCACCGTCAATTCTTGGGGCAGGGTTCAAATCCCAGTTGAGCGGCTTTCTTCTGGGTCCTGTTGGTTTTTCTCGATTAAGTATGATTGACAAATTAGTGTATAACTGATTGTGTGCACTTTTGCCCTGCAGTAAGTTGGCACCAGATCCAGGGTGTACCCTCACTTGTGCCCCAAGTTCTCTGGAATAGGCTCAGGCTCCATATGACCCTACACAGAATAAACGCTGTGGAAAAGTATTTGCCTTTTTTTTTATATATATATTTTTTATATATCTTTCACTAAGGAAAAAAATCTGTCCAAACCCACTGAACCCAATGTGATTGCCCCTAAACCTAATAACTGGTTGTGCCACCCTTTGTGGCAACAACTGCAATCAAGTGTTTGCGCTAAATTTTAATTCAGCTACATTGATTTCCAAGCCTGAGTGACCTGTTAAGTTCATGCCACATCATCTAAATCTGATTAAAATCCGGACTTTGACTAGGCCACACCAAATCCTAATGGTTGTGGACTTACTGGTGTGTTTTGGATCATCGTCCTGCTGCATAACCCAAGTGTGCTTGAGTTCGAGAACACAAACTGATGGCCTACCTTTCTCCTTTACGAATTTCTGATACAGTGCAGAATTCATGGTTCCATCAATTATGGCAAGTCGTCTAGATCCTAAATATATAAACAGCCCCAGACTATTACTCTGCCACCTCCAGGTTTGACTGTTGGTATGATGTCCTTTTTATTTAATACTTTGTTTTGTTCCAAACGTAATGGGACACACACCTTCGAAAAAGTTAAACTTTTGTCTTATCGGTCCACAATATATTTTCCCAAAAGCCTCAATCATAATCAAGATGTTTCTGGCCAGTGTCAGACAAGCCTTTGTTCTTTTTGGTCAGCAGTGACTTTCGCCTTGGAACTCTCCCATTGATGCTATTTTTGCCCCGTCAAAGTAAAAAATCTTTCTTCTTCCTGAAAAACGCTGACCTTAACTGAGGCAAGTGAGGCATGCAGTTCTTTAGATATTGTTCTGGGTTCTTTTATAAGCTCTTGCAAAAAGTCATCCTTGTGCTTTTGGAGTAATTTTGGTAGGCCGGCCACTTCTGGCAAGGTTCACCACTGTTGCAAGTTTCCTTCATTTGTGGATAATATCCCTCACCGTGGTGTGCTGGGGTCCTAAAGATGACTTGGTAAGCCTTTCCAGACTGATACATGTCATTTATTTTGTTTCTCATCTGTTTTTGAAGTTCTTTAGATTGCACCATGATGTGTTGCTTTTCGAGATCTTATCGCATCCTTCAATTTGTCATTCAGGTTCTATTTACTGTAGGTAATTTCTTGATCCAACAGGTCTGGCAAGTACTCAGGCCTGGGTGTGTCAACTGAAATTTAACTCAGCTTTCCAAAGAAAATGTGGTTAATTTAAAGAATGCATTTTGTACATTTACAGGTGGGTGTCAGGTGGGGGTATTGTCTACATGGAGTATCAAATGCGCCTCCCAGGTCAAAATGGATGACCTGTGGGTTCTATGGATTTTCTCCTACCTCCCCAAAACAATACATGGTGGATTTACTATAAGGGCTATGGACGGTACCCTATGATGTTTCTACCTTCCATCCCAGACCGGATATATTCCCGCCTTCCCCTCAGTGAGTTTTAGCTAATAGGCTAGGTGGTGTTCTTCGAGCTCATTTTCTTCGCCGTGTCGGTTTGTCTTGTGCAGATCATTTGCTGCCGATTTTAGAAAGTCAAGATGAGTCGAAGAAAGAATATTTCTTCCAAACATTCTAAAAGGCTTCCTCAGTAATCATTTGCAAGTCTAATTTGGAAATGGTCTTGTGTAAGAAACTGGCGAGATGTTTAATGGCACTTGTCTGAAGCCGCATTCCTCCTCTCTTATCTCTTTCGTACACTCGGCATTGACTCTGGTCTGATGCCCCTGTCAGATGTATCAGATTAGACGTGCAGAAATAAACAAATGTTCACGGATGAAGCTGATGCACCAGCTAATCTCTGAGGAACGGTTGGTTTATAAATGATAGAGTCAACAGGAGTGACTTCATCACTTCTGCACAAATCTGGTTGTCTCTGGATTGTATCACCTGAAAGGTTTTAATTTCCAGCGCTAGATGAAGTAGTTTCCCTGAAGCTGTGTGTCTGGTTAGCTTATTTTCCTTTCTTCACTTTATTCCCTACCACGCAACTCGTCATCGATTGGAATGGGCTCGGTCTGTGTGTTCGTCGCACCCAAATCGGAGCTGTTTTCTGAGGTGCTCCGAGGAGTGAAAGTTACTTCGGAGCCAGAGACAGATCAAGCAGCACTCGCGCTTTTGTCAGCCTTTAACATGGCATTGCTCACACTCTGACAAGGCTTGAGGCAGAACACGGTTGCTCTCGTTATGTCCCCGTCTGTCAGATATCACACAGCCACCAGCCACCACTTGAAGGTTAATGATGGCCACCAGGGCTGTGCTTCAATTGCTGGTAAAGACTGAAAACAATCGTTTGTTGGGTGTCTCTCATGTTCCCAGCCAAATCCCTGGTGTCCTCATAAAATCCTTCCACAGGGCCTAATTCTTACTCATGAAGTCTTGAAGAAATTTCCCAAACAGCTGTAATGAGAAAGTTTGTGGAATTCTGAACCAGATGCGCTTGATTGGAGGGTCTGATGTCTCTCTATGTTGTTTACTCACTCATTCTCATTCATCTTCTATACCGCTTTACCCTGTATTCAGGGTCGCAGGGACCTGGAGCCTATCCCAGGAGGCTTAGGGCATGAGGCAGGGTACACCCTGGACAGGGTGCCAATCCATCGCAGGTCACACACATACAAACACTCACACACTACGGGCAATTTGGGAACGCCAATTAGCCTTACCTGCATGTCTTTGGACTGTGGGAGGAAACCGGAGCACTCGGAGGAAACCCACCAAGCACGGGGAGAACATGCAAACTCCATGCACACAGAGATGGGAATCGAGCCTGGCCGGGAATCTAATCCGGACCCTGGAGGTGCAAGGCGACAGTGCTAACCACTACACCATCGTGCCGCCATGTTGTGTTTAATTGTTTCTTATCTTCTGAGCAAACTGTTCAAAACTTTTGGATTCATAACATTAGTATTTTAAGGAAGCTTGTTTTTTTTTTCTTTTTCCCAAAAACAATTTACAACACAAGTTGAAATGCAAAGCAGGACGTTTTTCATCGATTCACATCCTCGTGTGACAATTTCCATGGCTGTACCTTTATTACTTGTGATTTAATAATCAGGAATCCAGTCGCTTCATTAAATCCCTTCGATGCCCATCTCTTTGATGCCCTTTGATTTGATGCCCTTCTTCTCAGGCAGATATTGTCTTTCCTTTCACAGGCAGGCAAGCCGATGAAGTGTTTTCCATCCATCACTAAGACAACAACGTGCAATCTGTCGCTGTCTTCGCTTCACCTTAGTCACACGCAGGAGCTGGTGACCCCCGGAGCTGTTTCGGATGGCAATAACGGACTCCATTTACCACGCAGGCCAGGGAAGAGGACAGGAGGAGGGGTGCAGTGGAGCTCAGCTGTGAGCGATGGATGTAATAATTGCTGATTCTAACCTCCGTGTGCAATTCCCTCTGAGGAACTGCCTCTCAGTATAATGCAATCGCAGGAAACTAATTCATTTGTTTGTGTTACTCCGTCGCCTTAGCATAGCATCTGCGAGATAAACCGGTAGAGTTGCGACCTAATCATCACAAATCTTCTAGATGCTTTGTGCTGTACTGGCATAGAAGCAAAAGGGGAATAAATGGGAAGCAGTATACTTGTAAGATTAGTTACGTATGGAATAAAAACGCAGTGGAGCTTCGGTGTCAGGGTGGAGTGATGGGTCCTGACGCTAACGGAGAGTTACTGCGCCTGCTCCGAGGTTGATTGTTTGCATTCTAAAGTGATGTAAGGCTTTTATACTACAGCATATCCTTTTTATCCACTTAGATTTTGTTAATGTTAATGCTGAGTAACATCTGTAACTCCAACATAATAACAGCTGTAAATAATTGTTCCCTGCGAGAGATCAGCGTACGATCTGTATTAGGTAAAAGTGAAGGTATGTTTACGCCGAGGACACGTTCAACGACTTCTTAATCTCTACAAACCAGCTTCGATTTTGTCAGGGCTACTTTTGCGTAAGCGTCTGACCCATTTTGTTGATTGAAAGAAACGCTACAGAAATGAGACACTGCCAGATTTCCAGCACCACACCCCCTTGAACCTGCCCTGAATCTAAATTCTGGTACACCAGTCTTTCTCCAACAAACTCTCTCGGTTATAACGGTACATCCGAAATCAAACGTTAAAAAAAAAAAAAGGGTACAATCTGGGATCGAGAAAATTGGTCATTTAGCAACATGCTACGGGAGCCGCAATCTCAGCCAGCCGTGACTGCGGCATGATTACCGAGCAGCGTGAGCATAATTTACCAGCAAAGTGCGCCATTGTGTTCGTTCCATGCCACACACCTTCCTTTTATCAAGTGAAGAATGGCCTCATCAACTGCAGCCAGTGCTGAGTGCCGAGTTAGCAGCTCTAGAACTCGGGAATGGGTTCGGCCCCTTCTGTGTTCCATCCGCACTCAGAAAAAGTGGAACCGGGTCAAACTGCTCTGACCTGCTACACCAACATGAAGGCTCATCATGTGCCATGTTCAGCATGCAAATAATGGCTTGCAGTTATTTATTTAAAAAAAAAATTATTAGAACTTTTTCAAATGTCTCAGTTATTATGTTAGAAGTAAATCTGATGCAAACACAGGTTCTGACAGCGCTGACTAATTATCCTGAGCCTTGTTCATGGTGACACGTTATTAAACAAATAATCCCTTCGCAAGTAGGAAATACTTTTTCATTTTCTTTTGTTTTGTTCTGCATAGATAGAAAGTTGTTAGAAAACACATTCTGTCACAGCTTGCTTTGTATACTGTAGAAGTGCATAACCACAGACAGGTCAGAATTTCCACCACCTACAGTATAGTGAGCATGTGGAGAATCGGCATCAGAACTGGATCATAGAGCGATGGAAGAAGGTGACCAGGTCTAATGAATCCTACTTTCTTTTTTCATTATCTGGACAACTGCGTGTGCGTGAGCTTCACTTAACCATGTTCTATGAGAAGAAGGCAAGGTGGTGGAGGTCGAGTGGTAGATGTTTTTCCTGGGAAACCTTGGGTAACAATTATCCAACTATCGTTACAGACTGAGTGCACCCTCTAATAGCAGTGGTCCTTCAACAGGATAATGCGCCCTGACTCTCTGTAGAAATTGTTCATATACGTAGGTTGGAGGAACATGACAGTGTTCAAGGTGCTCAATTGGCCTCTAAATTTATCTAATTATAATCCAAGCAAACCCTTTAAAACTTTAAAACCTCCCATGGAGGGTCCTACTTTGCAACTTTCAGAATTTAGAGGATCTGCTGCCAATGTCTATAATCTGCCTGGCAAAAAACAAAACAAAAATCAGGCTGTGGATTTAATAAGCAACTTTGGATAATTGGATAATTACTGCAGTGATTACAATGTTTTAGCCAGCAACGATTCTTTTAACCCTATCTGCTAACTGTCAGTAGTGTCTCATTTCTTAATCAGCCATTGCAGAATAAAAAAAAAATGGTAATGCATGATCGGCGATCATAAAAAATGGCTAGAAGAAACCACAGGTATGTTTAATAGTCAAAAGAAGAAATTTATATGCACATTGTAATGGGAATGAGTCCAGATTCACCCTATTCCAGAATGATGGGTACATTAGAGGAAGAAGTGAAGTGCCTGAAGCGATGCACCCATCATTCATAGTGCCCACTGTATGTTATGATCTGGGGTTGCTTCAGTTGATCAGGTCTCGACTCGGCAACATTATGTGGCAATAAAATCTACTCGGTGACCAGGTTTATCCAATCAATAGATTTCTTCTTTCCTGATGGCACAGGCCACCACCTAGCCCTGACATAACCATGCTGAAAGACTTTGAGATAAACTGGAGAAGATTTTACAGAGTTTTTTGACTCTCAATACAAGATCCCTGTAATTTATGCTGCTCTAGGCGGGAATAAATGTTACGGGGTTGCAGAAGGTTATTGTAACAATGCCATGGCAAACGCGCTTCATAATCAACACTAAAGATGGGCCAACAAAATAATACAGGATGCACCTAATTTTGGAGACGTTCATGTCAACATGACGGTGTTAAGTGTGCCAAAAAAAAAACAACTGTCCAGCATAGACTAATCCTCTTTGGTTTAATACCCATTGTGAATCTGTTTGGAATTTGCAACCTGGTAAGAAATCCCCACAGCTGGAGGAATTTTTATTTCTAATTGTCAAGAGGGTTTTATTCATTTATTTCCATGTTTTAACAGAGGCTTTGTAGGGTGGATGGAGTCCAAAGGAGTTAGGGTGATGTTTATCCAAGCTCGATGCTATACTGTAGCATTGGCGGTATGTTAAGGAAGGAAGCTGCATAGACTGTGGCAGAGGAAAAAGAATGTTGAATGAATGTAGTGATGTTAATATTGCTAATAAGAAAATCCTGATAGGCAGAGAGTATTTTACCACAAAACATTATTAGCATTCTTGGCAGCTTTGTGAAAACAACATAAACAATTACACTGATCGGCCAAAATTTTCCATTAGGACCACCCACAGTAGGTTTTGGGTTCCCCTTGTGCAGTTCTGGCCCCTCGGGGCATGACATCACAAGACCTTAGGGGTGTGCAGTGATGTCTGGCAGCAGATACTTTGGGTGCAATTGGTTGCGAGGTTGGGCCTCCATGGATCGGACTGTCTGGTGAGTTTAGAGCCCTGGTCGGCGGTCTTGAACTTCTTGCCTGCTGGTCCCCATGTGCGACACCCTATGGTACATTGGGTTTTTGGTGTCCTTCTATCATGGCCAGCACTTTTGTTGAATTGTGCTGCATTGGCTTTTCTTTGGGGAAAACCAGTAGGGTTGGTCTTTTGTCCCAACAGGCAGGGGTGAGCCTTAGGTGCCCATGATCCTGTGACCAGTTTACAAGTTATGGTTGGACGCTGTATACACTCTTTACTAAAAAGGAGACTGCAACCCTAGCCAACTTGTTGTTAAATTGGTTCACAAAACCATATCCTTCATCTAAATATGTAACTAATCGCTACCAGATGCAAACATCTGCCTTTACCATCACATGTCCTTCAGCGAACTTTCTTTTATTGACATTTGCTTAGATAGATTTTTTTTTTTTTTTTTTTTTTAAGGACACTGTTCTGAGTTTTCTTTTTTATTCTATTTTATTTCGATGCTATGTTCATCCTAGCGCTATTTAAAAGAAATTCGTTCAAGTAGGAAGGTAAACATCTGTCTAGCTTGTGTTTCTTGTGCGATTGCTTGCTACAATTCACCCTTTCGGTAAATGCATTCGAGATAAATCAGCATCTCTGTCTACTTTACATCAAAATAGATGGAGCAGATACAGTATGAGCCTGGCACTTTGACAACGCGTTATTGATATTGCAAACAAACCCTATTTTCCACAGAGCAATATTTTTATTGAGGCCCAGAGCAAAAATAAATAAATAAAGATCTGATAATATTCCAAATCAGATGTTAAAAACATCGATGTTATTGCTAACGTCTCTATATGAATAGGATTAACCATATTTCAAATGTGTTATTCAATAGGTCGGACACTCTGTCAAGCATCGTGTATATTTCATGGTGCACTGAGGATACAGAGACCTTAGCATACAGTATTGGAAGGGTAATTGTACTTGACTGAATAGTAGGTGCTATCCATACCTGATTAATGCTGTATTAATGTTTACCCCTAGAAGGGTTTATGCAGTCTATTATTGAGCTGGGTTACAACTCAGGGCAACACACTGTCTTTATGATGAAGGTCTTGTTTTGCTAGTGCAATATCTTAGCCTTGAAGTAGTGGAATGAAAAAATCTTGAGGGATCATGACAATTTTCCCAGACCCACTCTACTTTTTTTTCCCCCCAGGTAAAGAAACATGACAATAGAAAACACAACAGCAACTGTATTTGTCAAGTCGTTTTGAAGGTCACACTCATGATGAATTTAATGCATTGCAAACCCACTGTCTGTATTCTTATTTAAATCCGATGCGAGCGCGGCCTTAATGTGAAAGGTTTTTCTTTCCGCCTTACATTTTTGTTTTGTTTTTTTGGTAATGAATAAGAGCACGAACACTAACAGTAACTCATGGGAAGAAATGTAGAGGCAGATTCGCCAGCAGTGTCAGCATGGTGTGTGAATTCTCTGGCAGTTTCTCAACCGCAACTTCAGGTTTTTTTTTTTGTTTGTTTTGCACGTGTGCAAAAGTTTCTAGCAAAAAGTGTAAAAAATAAAAAAAAAACATTGAGTGTTGTGATATAGTTGTAACAATGTAATGAGGACCTTTAATGTAGGGACAATGTACAGTAGTTTGTGAAATTGCATTGAGATAAAGTTGAATGAATGACACAAAACAACAAAATTCTAACTTTTATTTGTGCCAATCCACATCCACTCGCACAACCTCTGACCAAACCCATGCTAGCTTAAGTTTCTAACAGGGTTTAGAATTCCGATTTGAGTTTGGGATGGACACAACAGCTTCCCACACACAGTGTGTGTATCTCATGTTACACAACTCTTAGTGTTCAATTTCTTTCCGAAATATTGCTGTATATATATATTTTTTATTACTGCTACATGTTAAAAAGTTTACGTCCTGATATGAATCTTGTTTCGATATAAACATTGTTTTAGGGGTTTGTTCAACATTGTCCTATTGTCATGTAGTCAACGTTGTTCTGACGTCATTTCACCAAAGTCATTTTAACTTTTAAAATCAACCTAATACCAGTGTTGCCCTAACCTTACTGCCAAGTTAACACCACCGCTAAAAATTCCTGTTGGTTACTAATGTCCTAAAGTTAACAATGCTTCCAATGAACCTTCCATCAACACCACTTGATTTTGTTGCATCGTGGTGTATCCTGGTCACTCACTCACTCATTGTCTATACCGCTTTATCCTGTATCCTGGGAACCTTGGGGCCTGGAGCCTATCCCAGGCAGGGTATTTCAGGGCGCGCACACATACACAAGTCCTACGTTCATTCACACACTACTAGCCATTTGAGAAGGCCAATTAGCCTGTCTTTGGACTGTGGGACGAGACCGGATTACCCAGAGAAGCATGGGGAGAACATCCAAACTCCATGCACACAGACCCCTAGGTGAGAATCGAACCCGTACACTGGAGGTGAAAGGCAACAGTGCTAACCAAGAAGCCAAAGTGCTGCCTGTATCCTATCCTGTTGGACAATTCTAGTCTCAAATAGATTCAAGTTTTAATTTTGTTTTAAGAAATATCTGTTTAGACCAAATTTAGACCAGTTACATGGTGGAATTATCTTCTCTCAGCATATTGGACCCCTACAATTTTCCTGCTGTGCTATTTACTCTGCCATTTAACAGTAGATGATGTGGAAAGCGAGCTGGACTTGCAGTATTACAGAGATACTGATATGACTACTTGATGCTATTTTCCATCTTTTTTATTATTATTATAATATCCATTCATTCCAATAAAATGTCTAAAAGACTATTAAAGCTTGGTCATGGTTAAGTGTGATAAACAGTGTTGGGTGTAGAGTACTTGGATTACTTTTTTGATGTACCGGGTAATCTAACGCGTTAGGCCCGCCCTTTAAGTACTCAGTTATTTAGCTACTTTTCTGTAATCTGTGAGCCAGACAGCAGGCATTCCCATTCCCTTAGTGTGTGTCAAAGTCGTCCTACAAGCCCCGCCCCGCTCTGTTATTCCTGCTGTTATACCCCTTTCTCACCTGTGCAGTTTGACTATGTGAGGACCGACGCGTGGAAAGATGGAAACCTAATCACAGCGCCAAAACTCGTGGTAAATCATAATGAACCGTACCTTTGGCTACCGCGCGAATCCGCGTAGGTGAGATAGGGGTATTAGTGGTTAACAGATTATGGGCCAAACTTCGCTGAGTGATGATGGTAGAATAATTATAAAGGTCTTGACTAAAACAACATTTTCTGCAATGGAAAAGTACTCGGACTAGTTACTTTAATCAGAAAGTAACACTGTAATGTAACTGATTATTTTATAAAGACAGTAATTTTGTAATGTAATTAGTTACTTTAAAAAATAACATCCCCCAACACAAATACTGTATCACCATGTACTGTAAAAGATAATTGGTAGAATCTCCATTGGATGCAATTCCAACCATTTCAAACATTACTGCTATCAATACATACACCCGATATGAAAAGACCACTACACTGGCTTCCATTCAGACTCCACATCTGTCGCTTATATCTGCGTAGGCTTGATTCATCACTGCTAACCCCCAAACCCTCCTCTGCCTGTGAGCCGGTTTCCTATAGAATATCTCGCCATCCTCTTGCTTCCTCTGATTATAAAAGTCAACCGCTCAACACGTCAGGCTCTGTAAAACAATTATCGCTATAGCTTTACCATTTATCCTCTGAACCATTCTCATCATATTATCATATCATTATGATGAGAAGCTTTTTTTCCCCCTCCTGCTGTACTTCTGGAGGTATCAGCCTTGTAGCGTGTCAGTGATGGATTTTCTGCGAACCGCACTTCTCCCTGCAACCCTGGTTTCAATCTGACTTTGGGAGAAGTAATTATAGTAGTGTAGGAAGTCTGTTGAAATAGTGTATAATAAGTTTGACATTACTCAAGCCCCCAGCTGGTAGTGTAGTAGAAGCCAAATGTAATATTTCCTGAGAGGAAGAGATGAAGGGATTTGTACAAAGAGGTACGCCTAGTTTTGAATAGAAGAGGCACAAAATCCAGGCACACATAAGTGGATTACACTGCTTTAGCGTGAGGGAATCTAATTTTAATGGTACAAGAAGCTGGTCGTGGTCGAAAAAACGAGAGAGCACGCCAGCTCATTATGTGGAGTTCCTTTTTTTTTTACTTTGACATTATGGGCGATGAGGGAGTTGGGAACAGCCGTGTACATCCTCTTTGCAGGAGGATTTTCGCCAACCTTTAGCCTTGGCTCTCTGCTCGTTCTGCCTTGGGCAGTAAGCGCGTCTAAAACAGTGTGTGTCTGCGATACACATTGAGAAAGATTTCGTTGCTTTCATACTGTCAAGCTGACTGTGTACTCAGATCTTCTCGACCCCATCGTGACGTTACCCTTCAAGATCCGCTCTTCTTTTTCAGGCTCGGCTTCTGTTTTAAACAAATAAACACCAGGGGTCAAAACCTGTCAAGGCTTGACCTCCTGTTTAGCCATCGCTGATATCTAGAAAGCACACACACACTGTGAGCTTCTCAATAGGGCTTTAAATAAATGCCTTCTGGTTTCGTTACAAATGTAGATTTTCTTTTTCTCCTGTAAAGATTTATGACGACAGCACTAGAGGTAAATGTATTGAAATATTTTGGCATGAATAATATTCTTATTAAAAATGATGTTGGAATGTTTTCTATTCACAGTGAAGTGAGTTTTATACTGGAATTTGCATAATATATTGATACATTTGTAACATTAACAAAAGATGAATATGAAAGCAACCATTTTCCAATATTTATTTATCTGTGCAGTCAAAAAGGACATGACTTCCAAGTCAAGTCCTACAGTATAAAACTTTTAAGATGTCCCAAAGGAACTAGATAGTCCGAGATTTAGTCCACTTCATTTGCTGTTGTGATAACCTCCACTCTTCCGGGTTCTAGATTTCAAATGATGGCTGCGGGACCATATTTGTGATTATTCAGTCACGAGAGCATTGCTGAGGTTAGGCACTACGGTTGGTCGGGGGTGCAGTCGACATGCCAATTTGTTTTAAAAGTGATCAACAGGGTTGAAGTCAGAGTTTTGTGCAAAGCCTCTCAACTTCTTTCGACCTCGCTTTGTGTCATGCTGGAAAAGGTTTGCATGTTCCAATAAAGAGAAAACATAATAATACAGCATATAAAGACAAACACCAATACAGAAACATAGATCCAATATAGATACAGATTGTGTGGGAAGGTGGAGAAAAGATCACCAGTCCAGGAGAAAAACACCAAGGCTCTTTTCCACCAACCAGAAATACCATGAGCATTGATCCTGGAGGAAGCTTTAGTTCTCAAGCAAGATCACTACCACATCTCGCCACCCTTGACATAGTCAAGTGGTTCATCAAGATCACAATGCCATGGGAAAAAGGAGATGGAAGCTGCCTTAGAACAGAAAAAGGTCAAGTATTCAGACCTGGCTGCTGAGTTCAGGAAGGTTAGCTGGAAGACTTCCAGCTCACCGGTGGAAATCAGATGCTGAAGCTTAGCTGGAGTGTTAATCACATCCCTGGTGAGGGATGCTGCAGTGTTGGGAAGAAAATACAGGCTGGCAATAAAAGAACTGACAGAGGAGGATTGGAGCAGGGCAGCTTTTGGCAGTGGTGAAGGAGGAAGGACAAGTGTTGGGGAACGATCATCTAACCCAGAGGCCAGCTAAGGGGGGTGGCAGGGAAGCATCCTGTTACCGCTCCATCACCAGGTGATGTTTCAGGTTTAAAAGAGCAAAACACTGAAGATTGGTCGTTCCTGGCTAGTGATCTTACAGCTGATCCACAGGCACTGGAAGAGATGCAACAAAGCTTAATACCCAGCAGGTGATACCAGATACCTGTATATTCACTAAACAATTGTGTGCTACAGTTTTGTGAGAACCTGCATATGCGTATGATTGTAAGGTGTACGTATTATTGACCATGTTGATGCCAGCAGGTGGAATTAAATCAAAATGCACAAGCCGAGGAATGTACATACACAGTAAGTCCCCTACATACGAACATTCGAGTTACGAACTTCAGAAGATACGAATGCTGTACTGTTATATACTGTGTATAGCCAATTGTGTTCGTATCCTAGACAATGTTTGTTGGACGTGCGAACAAATTGGACTTACGGAACTCATTCGTATATAGGACAATTATTGTATAGCTTAAATTAGAGAAACATTGGGAACAACCTAAAAATCCAATTTTAGCATCAACAGCATCCTCATTTCCCCTCTCGTCTGGTCCAACCTCTCAGCATTCAGCATCACTACTATAGTAATGAATGTAATAATAATATCATCTGCACCTGTTTCTCACTAGTTTATTGTCTTAAGTTTTATTATTATTAATAGTTTACTGTGTGTTGGATAAAGTACAGGGATTGGAGTCCTTCAGGAAATCTGAAGAACTATTTCTCATGCCTACATTAAAAAAACAAGAAAGTAGAAAACATGAAAAAATGAGTGGAGCTTAAGACTTTTCATATAATATAAGTATAAATATAAAGAGAAATCTGTCATTCAAGTAAGGTAGTTTTTAAAAACCTTTTCCCACATGAAGGTTTTTTTCATTTGCTATCAGAGTTAACACAAAGTGAAAGCTGTTTGATCTTTCTTAAAGAAGACCTGGACTTCTATAGTCTCTTTAACAGCAGTATTCTCTCGGTGTCCTTCAGGAACGGCGCACATTCCCTCCCCAACATGCTTTTTGCAGTTCAACGTATCTATGTGTCTTGACCTGCCCCAAGCCTTGGTGCATATGGTGCGGGTGAAGGTGATATGCCATGTGTTTGCATGTGTGTTTGTGTATCATATGTGTGAACAGGGATTAGAGGTGAAAGTTCATGTTACCCACATGTCATGTCGTTTGCAATGCTGTGAATGACAGTCACAACTGTCTACCAACAAGCGTACAAGACTCAATATCTCAAATATGGCAAAAGAACATTGGGTGTTTTAAAAAGCATCTGTTCTTGACAAAAACTCATTTCTTTAAAGTTCTCATTTCTTTAAAAAAAAAAAAAAAAAAAGCCTTCCAGGAACATAACGCTATTTTATTTGAAATGAAAGTGCATATGGGAAAGGGGGAAAAAAAACAACACATACTGTACAGTAAATGATGAATACAGTTTGAAACGTTTTATAGATTCCGAGTTGTATTCTTCTAGCTATCCATTAAAAGTGAGGATTTTTCTCTTTTGTTTGTTACACTGTCATTTCCATTGGAGTTTCCACCAAATGTATTTTTTGTAACGATAAGGTGTATGTTTATTAATGCTGCCTAGCATTTGCTCAGATCTATTCCTTGTGGAATTTCCTGTTAAAAGAAATCAACTATGTTCCTAAATCGCATTTAACTTCACCAGAGGTGTAGCTGTTGGGGGGTTTTGGGTAAGATTCATCCTGAAATATTTTATGCCAGTTCCAAATGCTTATTTGTTGCTCGTTAAATACAACGAAAGTAATTAATGATGTTTTGCCCAGTAATTCTGCTATGATGTTCATAATCTGATCAATTCCCACTAGCACCTTATAATTAAATAAAATTAACCAACCATACTGCTGCTCATGCTGCGTCATATAAGCATAAGACAAATGATGGAAAGCACTATCCATCCTACACAAGCTCACAGATGCTCCCTGTTGGCTAGCGTCCATGTGATTGGCGACGGAGACTATGTAAACCATCATCACCATTCTTTTTTTAAGTTAAATTAAGCCTTTATTTGTCATATACAGTGAAATATCACAGCACAGTGAAATTCTTCCAGCGTATATCCCAGCATAACTGGGGTCAGAGCGCAGGGTCAGCCAAGATACAGCACTGCTGGAGCAGCTAGGGTTCGGGGCCTTTCTTAAGAACAGTGGCAACCTGGTGAAGCTGGAGATCGAACCTTCCGATCAGTAACTCGGTGTCTTAGCTGTCTGAGCTACCACTGCCTTAAATATGCGAGCACCAATGGTGGGATTCTGTGATCGTAAGATCAATTTCCTCTTTGAAGCACGTGCATTTTTAAGAAACCACCCCTTAATTTATCCCATCAAATTTCATCAATCATCAGCAGCGTTGTTGAGAAACAGAGCTAACCTATCAGCTAGCCTACTAATGAATTTTCTGTTTGAGATATAGTGATATTGTGATGACAGCTGAGCAATTCCTGGAGGTTTACATAGGATGGCAAAAACAAGAACACGTCTATAATATAATGTATACAGTGGTGGCCAAAAGTATCGAGAAATAAAATGAAATGCAATATTTTTAAAGTGTAACATTTTTTACATTTTTTGCAGTAATGTCAATCGAGATAATAAGAATATTTGGTGACTTATTTTATGCAGTGAAATTGCTAAACAACAATTAATAAGTATTTATTATTAAGTTTTTCATTTTTCTATTTTCACCTACTGGATCCGACTGGACATAGAGTCAAAAAAGACATCTACGGTACTCTGGTGCCACTCGTTCAACCAATGCCTGCTCGATTGTTTCCTGAAGATCATACTACTACTACTTCTCCATTGTCAAACAGTTATTATGCTATTGAGTTAAGGTCTAAAGATAACTTGGGCTGTGGCTTCAGAAGTTGAATACCTTTGTCAAAGTTTTTCACTAGATTTTCAGATTAATAGTACAACTCTTCCACAAGATTAGTGAAAGTAGCTGTTTTGTGCACAGGGAGAACCAAAAAAATATGTGTTGTCAATACTTTTGGCCACCCGCAAGTTCAGCCACAATAAATGCTATAGCCATTGGTGGCTCAGATCTAGAGAGCAAAAATTGACCATGCTCTCGAAGGGGGGCAAAGGGATCATGACTGCTCTTCTAATCCAGATGCTAGCCAATCATGGGTGTCTAAGAGCTCATGCATGCAGAAGTGGGTGGATAGCACTTTAGTCTAATTGTGTTGCATTGCACGATAAGCAGATTAAGAAAATTTGCTCATCTAGCTTTATTTGATAGTCTTCATGGTTGGTTGCTGTGAAAGAGGCCATGACTAAATTAAAGAAAATGGCTGGGGGGAGGACATTATGCGAGGTTTGTTGGTGGTAGATTGTTACAGGCAGTTTCGGTCATTGTCTACTGCCTATTAAATGCATTTCATAACCAAATGAAATCTGAAGAAATCCGCATATTTTGACATACTCCCCTCCCTGAAATGAATTCCTGGAAACAACTGCAGTACTGAACTAAAAAAAAATGTTTAATGTTATTTTCTATACCAAGTTTGCTCACTTTGAGAACAGAGAGGCTCTCTGTGAACTAGCTCAGCCATTTTCAGGGCTTTTGTGTGGCATCAGCAAGCAAAAGCCGTAGAAATGGATCTGTTTTGTTTCCCTTCTGAAGCCGGCCCTGGGAGTTACTCTGTTAGTTTTGCTGACCTTTGTTCAAAGGCTTTTACATAGCAGCTGGCTTTGAACGTCTGCTGTTCAGCCATTTAGAAATGTAGACACTCCATCATCTTGCTTCACCCTGCCTACCATGGGTAACAAAAACAGTCTGGTTTTGTTGTAAATTACACACCTGTCTATCTTGCAGGTACGGTCAGATATGTTTATTTGGATGGCATCACTTCCACTTCGAAAGCCACATCATCTCTCTGGCTAGCATGGTGCATCGTTTCTATAAGGTCTTCTAAGTTCAATCTGTGAACATACAGTATCGTTAATATGGTAGAGGCCAAAATCAAATTGTTAAACGTGTCTCCTAAATGAAGTCCAGTGTTAAATGGTGCACAATGTGTTTCTTGGGCTTTGCTCTCTGTATGAATCATCTGACCTAATTACATCGGTAAAGATAATGTTGCCTGTTTTTATTCATCTCACATCTTCCACAACAAAGGCTTTTGGTTCCATTTACAGCACAATCATATAAATGTATTCATTGCTTGTGGCTAATTAGTGAACAGGAAGAATGATTCAGTGTTGGAAATGTGTGGGTTACAATCGACTTTGAAAGCCACCCCCACCTTCCAGCCTTATTTATTTATGAGGCATTTGGTTTAAAGATGATCTAGTAGTAATGATAAACCTCCATGATAAAGCAAAAGATCGGAATCCAAATTTAACCATCGGCAATCGACAAAGTCTTGAGGCCAAATCCTAAATTCTCACCATTCCTGCAGTACCTTTCATAAGTATTTACCCCTGTTTCCACATTTTGTAGGGAAATATATTTGGAGTATGATATGTACAGTACTTACTTGGTTATTTGCACAATTAATACTATTTGCACTGTTGTCACTTTGCCACGTATAACATTCTACATCATGGCAGTTAACTTAATTTATTTGTTGTTATTTTTTAACTTGTGATTAAAAACAACAAATGAAATTGCTTCTTGTACTGTATACGTTGTAGTTTTCCCAATCCCTGTGGATAAAAAGCATCCCTTCAGCATGATACTACCACCACCACGCTTCAGTGTGGTGGTAGTGTTCTCAGAGCTGTCCTTTTAAAAAATACTCTTGGATCAAGGCCAGCGTTGTAGATTGTTTTTATGTGTGGACATTATATTGTCCTCTGAAAAGCTTCTTCCACTTGAACTCTTTAGCTCCTTTGACCTCTGTGTTACTTTAATTATTAACATTCTCTTTAACGCTCTCTTTACCTGGTCACTAAAACGTCAGATAATTTTGTACAAACAAACGTTGATTAATATATTTTGAGAAGTTTGTCCAAGACTTGTTTTGGTACCTCCTAGATCATCATGGTATTTTCTTTCTACAAATTTCTAAACCTGATAGAAATAAGTATACTTTAGATTGAATTCACATGACCATTACATTTCACACAGTTACAGAAGACTTTGATCAATTGTGAAATTTCTGACGACACACCCTTGACGTCCTAATCAACTTTATAGTCACTTATTAAATTTAATCCCAATTAAGGTAATTTCAGTTTATAGTTGTAACGCTAAAACATGAAAAATGTCAATTGGGTAAATAATAATGCAAGCCACCGTACCTTCAAAAAAAAAACAACTTTCATTTATCTCGACTTCTACCTCATGAAAGAACAATGCCTTTTCTGATCTGTAAAAGAGAAAGCCAACGGAGGGATGGAGCGGGTAAAGTGTTGCGCAGTTACCACACACAGAATGGCCCAATTACTGCTTCCCATGGGACTGCAATCTTGAGCTCCACTTCCCATTGGAATCAGCTTGAACTTCTCAAGAGACGAATAAATATGTCATTTGAATTTCAGCACCAAGACTGTCTGTTCTGTGTTTGTGCATCGACCTGAAATGACTTCCTTTTTTTCATTGCTTTTTCATTCTTGAAATCACAGACGGTTGTAATGACACAAAAACGCACCACTTATTACTTCGCTATCAAAGCACTGAGGAGAAAACTGTCTAATAGGATTCAATCCACACTCTATTTGAGGCAGAATGTTGAAGGCTTCTGTGAGTTGTTGGAAAATGTTGTGAGTGTTGATTGATTCGTGTTCCTGCATTAACATAACAGCTCTGAGGGTAGTTAGCCAGAATTTTGTTTTGGCAGGCGGAATTATTGGAACGAATCGTGAAAATAGGAAAAATTAATAATAAGCAGCAACATTTTGGGCTTTCGCATGTGTCGATGCGCTTTAATTTGAATTCATGAAAGCCATCCTTCTTTCATGGTCTTTTGCTAATCATTATATTCAAAAGTATTGGCACCCACAACGCAGTCTGTGGCCATACTGTAGCTATCCATGGAAAGAACGAAAAAATAAACAAAAGCAGAATTGACCCAATAATAATGTCTACCAAGACTGAAAGAACTAATAGAGAGCACCAGTAACTGAACAAATATCTACTGTATACTCTACAGTGGCTGATACAGTACCAGCCAAAACTTTGGACTTATTTAGTTTTTTGGACTTGGTTTGGATTTATTTTTTATACTTTAGAACAATATTGATTTTTTTTTTTTTTCAAAACTATGAAATAACACATAGTGTATGGCGGTAGATAATTAAGTAACGACAACAACAGTCAGTTGTTATTTTAAGACATGAAGGTCAGCTCTTCTGGAAAAGTTCATTTAGAGTTACCAGCCTCAGAAATCACCAATTAACAAACAACACCTCAGATTGGAGCCGTTCGCAAGACTTTGCAAACACATCTTAATATCAACTGTTTAAAGGAGATTGTTGCATATTCTGAATGCTTTTAGCATTGTTTTACAATGTAGAAAGAAATAAAAACCTGGAAAGACCATGGAATTAAAGGTGTGTCCAAACTTTAGAATAGTAGTGTACTGTATGTAGATCTGTTATTTGCAATGGATTCTATTTTATGATGGTTATATATTCCAGTGGTACTTAGTAAAAGTGTTGGGTTTGTAGGCTGGCATATATGAAAGGCTTATTTTGTGTAATCATTCCAAATATAATTAAAGGTATCATTAAAATGGTGGGAAATGTCCAAGGTTTTTTTTTTTAGGTTCTCCAGGTTCCCTCTACTGCCTATAGACATGCTGGTAGGCAGTTTGGCTACACTAAATTGCCCTTAGATGTGAATGGACTTGGGTACATGGTGTCCAGAAATGGACTGAAATTTAAGTGTTACTAGGACACTGGGACAGGTTCCAGATCCACTACACACCAGCCCGGAAAATACCCAAAATAAGAACCAGATAACCAAAGACGAATAAATAGATTTTTAAAAATACAGACAATGTTATTTTTTCCAGTAGTTTTAAATATTTCATTTTAATTGTGCATTTATACAGTAAATGTTTCCCATTTTTGTTAAATGATGTCAGAATTTCTAGGACTTACTGCAAGTTACAGTAGACAAATTCAACAATTAGAACCAGACTGGATTGTTAATACTAAAGAAGTTTGGCTGAAGTGGGTACAATAAGTGTCAGAAACAAACAAAAAAAATATATAAATAAATAAAAAAATCTATAAATTATTATTATTATTATTAT
>JAOTQY010000018.1:3225242-3242923 GCA_026413445.1 Dolichallabes microphthalmus | reverse complement strand
GAGGATGCAGAGGATAGGGTTAGATGGAGGCAGATGATTCGCTGTGGCGACCCCTGAAAGGGAACAGCCGAAAGACAGAAGAAGAAGAAGAAGACTAGCGTCTTTTTTCACAAAAATGTAGTGAATCATGTACAAATGCATCTGGAGGATAAACAGATGATTTTTTCAGAGGAAGTCGGATCTGGATGAACATAAAATCCTAGACAAGCACTAGTGAAATAGGAATTTACCCCAGGACATGTAAATTAAGTCCCATCTGGAGAGAGGTGGCGTTTCCTCAGGAACCAAGGCAGAATGGAAACCGTTACTGATGGAGTAACTCAAAATCCAAAAGTAACGAAATCTGTTTCTATTAAAAAAAAAAACAAACGATTTCTTTTTTTTTTTTTTTTTTTAATAAAGTTAATAAACGGGTAGAATAAGTCACCAAATCTAGAAAAAGAGTTGTTAAGTCGGTGGCACATCATCTCGTATTGAAAATTGTGTACCCTTGTTTATTTAATAATGGTTTGTTTGAATATTAATTCCCTTTTTGTATTCCATAGAGGAATCCTGGAAATTCCCAGTTTAAAACCATTGAAGATGAACTGGTCACTGCGATCATCAAAGCTGGGTGTATTCCCGAAAATCATGGAGATGATATGAAGAAGATGTCTTTCCAGAGATGTGCCAGGACTGACAAGGTGAGGACAGGAAATTGTCTAATATGAGCACTCACTCATCATCTATACCACCAAATCCTGTATACGGGATTGTGGTGGGCAGTGAAGACAGCGGTACATTTGTGGCTCCCACTTCAGCCTAAAACATTTGTAATTAGGGAGTAAAAAATCTTATTAACAGATGGACAAAGTGTGTTGATAAGCAAGGAGATTATGTCGAAACTTTGTCTTTCTAAAAGTTTATTAAAATTAATTCTACCGAGTTAGCATATAAAAGTTTACTTCCATGGGAATGTCTTTAAGTTGGCAGACTTTATACATGAAATGTTAAAATTGTATAATTGTAATTAATGGCTGGCATGTGGTATAAACGGAATTAAACGTTTTGTTAATCTTTGGTTATTAGGAAAATCCTAATCAGCTGTAGGGTGGGAACACAACCTCTCCTCCATCACATTCTCCTTTATACATGTGTTAGATTGTGTGTCTTCTTATTGCTACACTTTTTGTAGACTGTGGTCTCTTCTGGTTATTTTACAGGGTGTTTCTGCAGCTGGCCAGGTTGTGTCTCTTAAGCTGTGGTTGATTGAGAACATTCTAGAAAAGATCAACACCCACCTCCCACCACAGATTAGAGTTTTAGGTCAGATTGTCTCTCAGATATTTTTCCACTCATCGTTGTGTACTGAGATCAGTTTATTTAACAAAGTTTTCTCTGACAGGTTTCAAAAGGGTCACAGGCGGCTTTAACTCCAAAAACAATTGCGATGCCAGGACCTACTCCTACATGCTTCCCACTATTGCATTCTCTCAAAAGGACACTGACCAGAATGACACGTCTTTCCACTTAAACACAGAGACACTCCAAACAGTTAACAAGCTCTTTGCTCTCTACAAAGGCACCCATAATTTTCATAACTTCACATCACAGAAGGGCCCTCGGGACCCGAGCGCTAAACGCTATATCATGCATATGTCATGCGGAGAACCTTTCGTCAGGCAGGGGGCGGAGTTTGCCGTGATCACTGTACGAGGCCAGAGCTTCATGATGCACCAGATCCGGAAAATGATCGGACTGGTGATCGCTGTAGTGAAGGGATACGCTCAAGAGGAGATCATTGAAAGAAGCTGGGGTGAAGAGAAGGTTGCCGTGCCCAAGGCTCCTGGGCTCGGCCTGGTGCTGGAGCGTGTGCACTTTGACAGGTACAACAAGCGTTTCGGCAGAGATGGGCTTCATGAGACCCTGGAGTGGAATCAAGAAGAGGATGCAATAGCTGCTTTTAAGGAAGCTCATATTTACCCAAGTATAGTGGAGACAGAGAGTCAGGAGAAGTCCATGATCAACTGGATGAGTACGTTGCCCATTCATGACTTCACCGCAACCGGCAAGCAAGAACGCAAGGTACGTAAATGTGCAAAACCTTTTTACTGATGCTTATTTCATCTTGTTTATTGACATATTTCATCACGACTTTATATAAAGGAATACTCAAGTGATTTTAATTTGAGTAAATGTTAATTTAAGTTTGCATGTGTTTGCACAACTTTTAATGCCTTAGTATTTACTAAGATACAATTTATGTTGTTAATTTTTATCATTCTAAAATAATAAATTTTTGTAGATGAGTCATAAAAAGAGACATTTATATTCTTGCCCAATAACCATCGGCAATAAATCTTTGTTTTTCAATTACATGTCACATGTACCTTTTTCTTCAGGTTTTAAATAGTTTAAAACTCCAGAAAGGATGTATTGGATAATGAAATAATTAACTTATGTTGTTCATTGTTTAAATGTCTTGTACAAAGCAATAATATTTTTACTTGGCACTCCAGTCCAGTAGGGCGTGGTATTACACCAACCACCCATAAATGAAATAAAGATTAAAAAAAAGGAAATACTTTCGCAAAATAGGAGCATATGTGGGAAGATGCCTTTTGTATAATTTGATAAATATGTGGTATTCATAAATTTTCAGCCATTTAACATTCATAGGTTTACATACATAATTTAAAATGTGAATCCTTCTGACTCTGAGCTAACCAACAAAACATGGATTAAATTACATAATGGAGTAAATCGTATATCTCTAATATGAATATATGTGGTGTGACTAAAAGTATTATCTTCCTAAAAAGAATTTTTTTTCCCAGGATGAAGATGAAGATGGAAACGCTTCAGATTGAGACATGATGGTTTCTTTTCTTTTTTTTTTTCTTGTTACGTTTTTAAAAAACCTGTTTTGTTTTTTCCAGTATTACACTTCTGAAATAAACCTTTTATTTTATCTGTTTTGTTTTTTTGAATATTTTATGCTGATGAAATGTATATATTAAATATTAGTTAAAAGTTTGGCCTCTGATCTCATTTTCACTCTTAATTGTAGTAGGTCATCCAAAACATTTTCTTGTTTTAGTTTTGCGATTGTGCTACCAGGGTTAATGTAGCTAACATGCTGAATAACATCCTGTAACATGAGAGGCAGGACCCGAGGTTTGCCATCACAAAATTCCCCAAAGCATCGCATTGGCCTTCCCAGTTTGCCTTGTTTATTGTTTTTGTGGGAAGTTTAAAACCAGTTTGTTTTATATGCTCTGAAACCATGGCGCTAATAAAATAAAATAAAAAAGCAGTAATGGAGAAAAGCCACTATGAGGTGAAACATATCCACAGCAGATGGAGGTGAGGGCGTGTAAAATACCCAAACTGAGAGCACCCAAATGTTAAGTAAATGTGATGTTATGAACAGGTATGTGCCGGATTTAATAATCTACTTTAAACAGGGAGTCTATTTGGCTGACAACGAAAAATAGAACTGGTACAAAAGGTGTGAGATACTCAACCATAAAACATTTATTTCTTATATGCATTAATAAATTAGGCAGAGTGTTCTGCCGTACAGAAAGAAGACAGACAGACATGGACATGGGCTTCAACCTGAAATAATATCACTGTTTACATTAAAGCTGATCAGCGTATGTTAGCTTTTTAGCTTGTTATATATACAGTATATATTGTATATCTGAGCGCGTCATGTCCTCCGACCGCTAGAGGGCGACATTTACACTCCGAACCTCGGCGCGTGCTTCTTTCTCAGCGACAACATGGCGCCGTCCAAGAAGCACAACGTGAAGAAGAGCGGCACAGAAACTACATACAAACAAAGTATAAACACCAAAACAGAGCTAATATTACAAAGCAGAAAGCATGCTAACAGTATTTTCGACCTGCTGGAGTACCTACAGGTAAATATATATATATTGTTTGTTTTTAAGACGTCTGCCACGTTGGTCCGCACTCACTTTCTGTTATTCTTTCTAACTTGCAGTCTGAAAAAGAGAAAGAGGTCGTTTTTGTGATTAACGCCTGCCAGAAGTTATTCTGTGAGTTACTGGAGAGAGGAGAGCTCTATGTTGGACAACTGCCGAAAGAAGATGAGATTCTCCAAGGTACATCCGGGTCTAGATTTAGGAATAACAATCTTGTTCTGTACAGGACCCAGCACACAGATGCACATCTGGCCATTATTCTCTAAGCACAATCTGGTATAACCCCAATCTGTGTGCAGCATCATCACCATCAGTGGCAGTGCTGAGAATGATTCATTCATCTTCTGTACCGCTTTATCCTGTGCATAAAGCGGAGGGCATAGAGCCTATCCCTGGGTCACGAGGCGAGGTACACACTGAATGGGGTGCCAGTCCATCACAGGGCACGCATTCACAAATCACACACTACGTCCACTTTGGGGACTCCAGTTAGCCTGCATGTCTTTGGACTGTGGGAGGAAACCCACCAAGCATGGGGAGAACACGTACACAGACCCGAGGTGGGAATCGAACCTGGACCTTGAAGGTGCAAGGCGACAATTCTAACCACTAAGCCATTGTACAGCCTGCTTCAGGATGTAAACGTATCGGATCAGCAGTGGTCAAACTGTACGGGGCGTTTAGATTTCCTCATTAGGTTGACGCTTTTATTCAAAATAGTTTGATTTCTGAAAATTCAATTACATGTCACATTTACCTTACAGCACAGTGAAATATGTTTTTCACGTAACCCAGTTAGGAAGCTTGGGTCAGCCAGGATAAGGTGCCCCTGGAGCAGATACGGTTAAGGGCCAGACAGTGCCAACTTGGCAGTGCTGGGGCTCGAACCCCAGATCTTCTGATCAGTAACCCACTAACCCCCACAGCCTTAAATGATTGACCCAGCACTGCCTTTTGTGATTAACACTGTTCAAGGGCCCAACTGTAAAGCTTAGCATTTTATTAAATTAAATGATGTAGATTAAACTAAAGAAATGGGAACAAATATTTTATTGTAACAGGCTGCAAAGTGCCTAAAGATACAAAAAAAAAAAGTGATTAATGTAACAACCTCAGCAACAAACTAATTTCACCTCTTGTCTATTCCAACCACTCAGCATCATCAGTATGATCATCACCGGCTTGATCACCTGTCATTATCTGCGCCTGTTTCTCACTGGTCCATGCCTGAAGTTAGATTTTTTTGTTTCCTCAATTTGTCAGTGCTTGGGAAAACAGTAGGAGTACACTGACTCGTGCAAACCCTTAGTGGCTCAGGTCAGTTCCCTGTGGAAGCGCTGCATGCTACCCACTTGTACACCAAGAAACCTAAAACAAAACCAGTACCCCCCAAAAAAAAGACACCAAACTGTGTCTGGGTGTGAATGTGTGTGTGTGTGTCGCAGAAGTCAAGAGGTGTATCCCTGGCTTGTGCACAATGTTCCCAGGATAGTCCCATATCCCATATAACCAGGATAAAGCACTTGCTAAATATGAATAAATAAAATGTTTCAGATGACTGTTGTGAGACTGTTGTGTATTTCATTAATTTAAGTTTCTTTGTGCAATGACTTGTCTAAAAGTGACAATACAATGCTGTCAAGTAGTAACAATCTCTTAAATGGTAAAAGTCTTGGATTTCCTTTCTCTCTCAAGGTGATCGAGATGCAGATGAAAAGTACCACATTTTTATAAGACACCGCTATAAAAGCTGTGTGGAGCTGCTGCTCGAGAACATCAGTAACGAATCTTACCAAGTAAAGGTGAGCCAGCCGAGCTGCGACAGCTATTGTGTTTGTTGGCGTAATGTTGACATCTTGGACATCTCTGACTTTGTGTTTGTTACGGTAGGAGAGTGCGCTCTGTGCCGTGATGAAGTTTGCAGAAGTCGAAGGGAAACATCCTCTGCACAAACACGACTGGAGTCAGCATTACAGTTTTCCCAAAGAGCTCATTTCAGTGAGTAAACAAAATGCTTACTATAAGTCCTGATTGTATGATTTGCTTAGTGTAGCTGTTATCTTTTACACCACACAGACTCAAATTGTCCACTTCAGAATATGTTGATTATGTTTCTGTAATTGTACAGTAGCTGCAAGGGATTACATTAACTGTGTTTACCCTACATGAATGTGTGTGTGTGTGTGTGTGTGTGTGTGTGTGTGTCTGAATGCAGGGAGTGGTCTGGGCTCTGCTCTCAGAGAAAGAGGACATGGCTCTGCTCATCTCCAGGTTTCAGGAGTTTCTAGAGATGGATGACATGCGCTACTATGTCATGAATTCAGCACGAGACAACATACAAAGAGTGATGGACAGAAACAAACGGGTGTGTGGAGGTGGATGGAGAAATGCTTGTCAACTTTGTACACATGCTTTTTCCCTTTTTATTGTTTATCCTTCTGTTCTTGCAGTTTCTTTTTATCTCTTTCTTAGTACTGAATTTAACAGTCCATACAAATGTCCTACAAATATAAAGTTCTTTTTATTTATACACAATGTCTGTTTTCTTTCTTTTTGCCCTTCATCCCCTTTTTAATTTTCTTTTTTTCTTTCCATGGCATTTTTTTTGTTTCTTGATTTTTTTTTTATCCCACTATCTTTCTTCCCTCCTGCCCTGTGATATTCTTTCTTGTTTACTTGCTTTCTTTTTTTCCTTCCCTGTGACCCACCCCTTCTTTCCTTTCTCCCTGACATACTGTCTATCTTTTTTAAATTGCTCACTTTCTTTTATCTTCCCTGTGATTCCCTTTGTGTCTTTCTTTATTTCTTTCTTCCTCCTGGGTATTGTCCGAACATTATTCCTTTCTTCCCAGTGAATTTAATTGTTTTTCTGTCTTTACATATTTTTTCATCCTGTGATTTCTTAATTTCTTTCCTACCTGTGACTTTTTTTTCTTTCTCCTGGATTTTCTTTTTACCCCAACTGTCTTTCTTTCTTCCATTCTGTTCTGTCTTTACATATTTCTTTCTCTAATTCTGTGATTTCTTCTTTTCTTTCTCTCTCTCTCTCTCTCTCTCTCTCCTTATCTTTGTTCCATTCTGCCCTGTGATTTTGTTTTTCATTCCTCCCAGTAACTTTCTTTGTTTTTATTTTTCTTTCTTACTCCCATCCTGTGATTTTCTTTCATTATTATTATCATGTGGGCTGTAAGTCAGTGTTGTTTAGAGTGTAACGTCCACTTATGGTCCACTGCCTTGTGTGGTCTTGACAGGCTGAGATGCTCGTGTACCAAAACAATGTCTTCGCACTGCTCACGAACATCACCATTCCGAGCCAGGCTTCAGAAATCACCAACTTCCTGGTCAAGCAGGAGGGTGAGTTTTGTTCTTGTGCATCAGTCCTTCATTATAGTGCCGATTTAAAATATTTTAACACACAAGCGCCATCAATACCTTTTCAGTTAAACCTGAGGACTGGAAGGCGGCCAAATTAAAAGTGAGTAAAAACTCCACTGATAACTGTGTAGTGAGTAAGCTGTGTTGTGCGCTTAAACCGGGAATAACTGACGTTTCACTTTCCTCCATCCTCCAGGAGCACAAGCGGGCATTTGAGCTGATGTGGCTGACCTTCCTGAAGTATAAGGTGACAGTAAAACTTGTGTAACTAGATATAACACTAACGTTTTTATTTATTTATTTATAAATGTTGTTTACTGAGGTTTTCTGTTTTCCTGCAGTTACCCATGAGCATGTATAAAAAGGTGCTGGTCATCCTGCATGACTCGATTCTGCCCCACATGAGTGACCCCAAGCTGATGATCGACTTCCTGACTGCAGCGTATAACGTCGGTGAGTTCACGGTCAGGTTACTCTCGGTTTCACTGAGTCTCCAACTCAACGTGGAGAATAAATACCTTATAAAAGAAGAATAAGAAAAACAAAATATTCTTTTCAGTGCCTTTATTTATGTTTCTGTATTTCATTTTCTTTCTTATATCCATTTCTTTCCCTCCATAGCTTTTGGAAGTTTTTCCTCAATACAAATCTTTCCTTTGTTCTTCCTTCCTTTCTGTTCCATTTTGATTTCTATTGTGCTTTTCCTCTCTTCATTTCTTTCTTCCTATTCTATGATTTTTTAAAATTGGGATTGCTTAGGGGGGAATATTATCCTATTTTGTTTTCTTTTGTGCTTTTTTTCCTTTCTTCCTTCCAATTCCATTATTTTGTATTGTACTTCTTCTTTTCCTTCCTTCCTTCCTTCCTTCCTATTCCATTTTGTTTTCTTTTTCTTTCTTCCTTCTTTCTATCATCGTCATTCCTTACTTCTGGTTCTTTTCCTTTACTCACATTGTTGTATTTTATTTTTGTTCCTAGTTAGTTTTTTATTAGATTTGAAAATTTATTCTGAGAGACAAATTCTATAATAGTTTTTTTTTTTACTTCCATTCTTCCACCGTGTTGGCTTTCAGGTGGTGCCATCAGTTTACTGGCTCTGAATGGGCTTTTCGTCCTCATCCACGAGCACAACCTGTAAGTACAGACCAACTCCATGCTCTGGAAAGTCATATTTTTTGGTGATTCCTCGCAGAAAATGTTTAGCACTTCTCTTATTTATGAAAAACAGAGATTATCCTGATTTTTATACGAAGCTGTACAACCTGCTGGACCCGTCTGTATTCCACGTGAAGTACAGAGCACGATTCTTCCACCTCACCAACATCTTCCTGTCCTCAAGGTAAACTTGGACACCTTCCGAATGCTGCTCTGCTCTAGAAGCTCTGCAGTACAGACTCATAAGTGTTTGGAATTTGTCTTTTTTTCTTTCTTTTTGCAGCCATCTACCAGTTTACCTCGTCGCAGCGTTTATCAAGCGACTGTCCCGGCTCGCCCTGACCGCTCCACCTACCGGCTTGCTCATAGTACTGCCTTTCATTTGTAACCTGATTCGCAGACACCCTTCGTGCAGAGTCCTCATCCACAGACCCAGTGCTGCCGATGGTACAGCGTTAACGTGATGAGATTAATGATAAATTTTGTATAAACTTTTCTAGTCTTTTTTTAAAGTGTATGCTTTTTCTTCAGAGATGTGTGCAGATCCTTATGTGATGGAGGAAGAGGATCCTGCTAAGTGCCATGCCCTAGAGAGCAGTTTATGGGAGATTAAGGTTTGTTGCAGATGAAATAATGTAGTGTTGTTGCTTTTGAGCTTAACTTTTGGATGCCAAAAAAAAAAAAAAAGTACTGTTTGGAGTTAAGTACCTCCAGTGCAATTCACGTATTTTGCTTTTTTAATGTTTTTACGTATTTAGAGCCTGCAGAATCATTACCATCCAGATGTTTCTAAAGCAGCCAAAGCAATAAACCAAGCGCTACCCAAACCCGAGGATGATATCAGCGAGCTGCTCGAACTGTCCACTTTTGAGGTGTGTACAGTAATAACATGTACGGTAATAACAATACCATAACTGTAAGCTTGAGTTCTAGATTGCGCTTAACGTTCTGATTGTTTCTGTAGCTGATGGAGCGAGACCTGAAGAGCCAAAGCAAGTCAGTGCCACTCGAGTTTGATTCAGCCACTGGTTTGCTCCAGAGTCCCAGAGAAGTGCTGGGTCTCCACTTCACCCTGGAGTAATCTCTGTACAGTACAATGATCTAACGCCGATCTCTTTCTGTTTCTGTCTTAATGTTTTCATATTGTTTTTTTTTTTTCATTTCCAGCATTGTAAAGATACACACATCCTAAAGAGTGACTGAATCTCAAATAAAGAGATCAAATGTTTGTTGGATTGTCATACTTGATCCTTGGCTGTCAGTTTATTGTTTGGTAGGAATGATTGACAAAGACAATGATTGACATACAAAATTTTTTGGAAGAATTTACTGAAGGTGAAAAAGTATGCTTTGGGTGCTTCTCTGAGTAATTTGTTACTTTATGTGGTCAGGCTTTTGTCTGATTTCCATCAAACTCACAATTAAAAAAAAGAACTGGTAGGGATTTGGCAGTGGTCAGTTCCCCCAGTTTTGAATGTGTGTATAAAAACCTGCTGGAGCTGACTCGCATCCCCAGTGTTCCTGGTATACACTACAGATTCACCACATCCCTCCCCAACATAAAGTACTTCCTGAAGCTGCAATGTGACTAACACTGTGGCTTTGCGTCTCCGCGGTCAGGGTTCACTTCCCGCCTCTGGTCTGTTTGCATCTCTGTGCTTGGTGGGTTTCGTTTGAGTACTCGTTTCCATCCTCAGTCCATGCAGATTAAATTAATTGGTTTTCCCAAATTGCCTGGTTTGTGTGTGTGTGCCCTGCAATGGATTCGCACCCGTCCAGGGTGTACCCCACCTCACGCGACCCTGTCTACAGGATAAAACTGTATAGACGATGAGGGTGAAATTAAATAACAGAAATTACTTTAATATAGAAGTGGTTGAATACTCAAACAATGACCATTCAATACTATGGGTTCTTTTTGTGTATAATCACAGTTAAACTCATTTCAAGTTTAGGGTCGTATGACTGTTCAAGAGGATGAATACTTGCGCAAAACATTGTACATGTCTCAATGAAAGTCTTATTGTGTCATTCTTTATACAATCCTATCACAGCAGTGGTCTAATACAATCAATTTTAAACATATTTAACGTACAAATTTTCTCACATGATTGAGGGAGTAACAGAGTGGATTAAGTAGTTAATAAAGATAAGACTATGTATATTCAACCTGAACACTAGCAATAACAGCAATAAAATGACAGCCATAAAGGATTTTCCACACTCAACGTGTGCAAATAAGTGACCAAAGGCATGCAGATCACGCTAATTGGTGTTCCCAATGTGTGTGTGCCCTGCGACAGGCACTCTGTCCAAGGTTTTACCCCGCCTCATACTCAGTCTCCTGGGGTAGGCTCTAGGTGGCATAGATGGTGAGTGAGTCTACTGATGGCCTTTTCAATTAATTTACAAATGACCAAAATATACAAAAGTTTCCCCCACATAATGCATTTCTCGGGTCTATAACTGTGGTTATAACAGACTGCCAGCAGTTGATGCTGAAAGCCTAATAATGCAATCATTTTCATTTTGCATTGGCTTGCAGTCAAAGTAGCACTATCCAATATGGCGGTGCTACTTGACTACAATCATTTTCATTTTGCATTGGCTTGCAGTCAATGTAGCACTATCCAATATGGCGGTGTAACTTGCCCACTGGTGTCAACGCAATAAGCTAGGTATGTCCTATCTAGTCTATGTAATATCTACAGATCATAGTGGATGAGAAACCAACAAGTACCAAAAATTCCACACATTATTTTCCACACATATCTTAATTCAGTCGTCTAAAGGATACGCAGTGATACAATTCGACCGCTATACAATGTTATTTTTATATGTATATATTGTGAAAGTGTTGTACAGTATTATCTATTTCTTTTACGCAGATAAACTCCGGGCCGTTAGGTGGCAGTAATGCGATGAAGACAAAAGTCGCACAGTACGCGCTGCAGACTGAAAGCTGTTACCGGGTGTGGAGTGAGGCGCTGTAAAGATTAGCAACTGGTCAATCATGTCTGCGGAGCGACTGGCTAAGATCCCTGAAGCTGATATCGACCCGAACGGCGTGTTTAAATACGTACTCATACGCGTGCACAGCATAACCGACGAGTCATATGTGGACATAGTGCGCGGCTACGCGTGGGCCGAGTATCACGGTACTGATCTCAGATCATTCCTGACACTTTATACTCTCTAAACTAGACATTTATTCTAACAGTAAGAATGAGGAGGGGGGGGGATCCGTGTTATTTTATTTAATAATCGCTTATAAATATAATGTGGTGTGCAAAATGTCCTTAAGCTCTTTAAATCCAGTGATATGTAGCTTATTATTGCATAGGGAGAAGGAAACCAGTTGTTTATGGTTTAACTGGGACAGATAACACTTGGTGGTTTGCTCTTGCAAGAAAAAGAAAAAAAAAAATCAGTGATACACTGTTGTGTTACTGGTACCAAACACAAGTTAATAAAAGTGCATCCTGACACATACACTGATCAGCAATAACATCATGATCACATGACTAATATTGTGTAGGTCCCCCTTTGTATTTGTAAAGTGTTCTGACACCTTTCGATCATAACCAGCATCAACTTTTACATCAATTTGATCTACGCTATCTCTTCTATTTTATCAGACTACACTGCCAGCCTTCACTCCCCGTGTGCATCAGTAAGACTTGGCCACTCATGACCCTGTCGCCGGTTCACCGGTTTTCTTTCCTTGTATTACTTTTGGTATGGAAGCGGGCACATGGCATTTCCATTGACTGTTTTACACTGTCCGCTGAGGTTGCATAAGCGCCTGTTCAAAAACATGTGGTTAGTCGGCCACAGGGGTAGGGGTAGCTCGGTGATTAAGGTGTGGCCTATTGATCGGAAGGTTCTGATCCTGGGTTCAAACCCCAACACCACCCTTTCCAACAACACTCTCTCTACTTTCCCAACGCTGTTTAAAAAAATAAATGCTTGCAGCAAGCACAACAAAAATGGCCAACTTCAACATGGCCTTTTTTTTTTTTAAAGATGGTTTTCACAAACATTTAGTCATGATAATTCTATCCCCAGAGCCTGACATGAAGCAATTCTTACCTCCTAAGTGTTTTTTCTGTCTGAGGGCCTGTGCTTTGGCTGTACCCAAAATATATGATATATTTGATGTCTGTCTTTTTATCAGCCTAGAACAAAAGACCTAGCTGGATTTGCTGTATTAAGTAAGCAGTAATGTTTTCCAGCTATGTGATTGGTGTCATTGTCCCCATGTGTCCCCTGTACAGCTGATATCTATGACAAGGTTTCTGGTGAGCTGGAGAGAGCAGGTGGTGTGGACTGTGAGTGTATAGGAGGGGGCAGGATCAGACACGACAGCGCTGACAAAAAGATCCACGTCTACGGCTATTCCATGGTGAGCAATGTTAAAAAAAAAAAACCTTTAGCAATGTCCAACATTTTATGGCATGTGTAGTTTAAAGGATATTTTTGTTTCATGAGCGTTATTAATTTTTTTCTGTTTCAGGGCTTTGGACGAGCCAATCACGCCGTCTCTACGGAAAAACTGAAGACGAGATACCCGGACTATGAGATCACATGGGCAAACGAAGGCTACTGATTCACTGGCCGGTGTTTTGTCATGGTCGCTCATCCATGAACAGTCCTTGGGTTTGAGTTGTTTATAAAACAACAGCTTGATCTCGTTTCTGCTTGAAAAGGATGAGAAAATGGACACGTCAGTGAGCTGAAATCACGTGATTTCTCATTAACAGCAGATGAATTCATGTTTACACGTTCAGTACCTTATGAATACACTTTATTTATATGTGTGCTCATGCAAGCACTGCTCAACCATGCATTAGAAGCCACTGATTTTGTTAAATAATGCAACATTTAAGGAATTAAATTAACCATATTTAATTTAATAATTATTAACAGCTTGCAGAATGTTGTAAGCTCTTAATAATTATTAAACCACAAACATGCCATATGACAGTGGGCTTCATACGAAGAAATTAATCATGTCTTATGGATTTTATGTTCATACTCACTGTGCTTTTGGAAATACAAGTGTTTCTGTGATTTAAGGAAAAACTGAAAGTACCTGAAAGGTGGAGGAAAACTTAAATCTGTATGAGTTAGGTCCTGCGATTAGTGTAAAGTCTAATAAAGAACTGTCAAGCCTCTGAATTATTGATTTCCTTAGCTGAGCTCACACCTTTCATTAACAGAAATCCACAGAGAACCACATAGACATTTTTATCAAGTATGAATAGCAAAGTCATCTTCTGTAGCATTGTGCTTAGGCACATGCAAATAACTGCTGTAGAACAAGGATGTCTTCAAAAAAGGTTTCTGCAATTATAAAAATAGCAATAAACAGTAATTAATGAAACAAGGTCTTACTTTGTTTGCACAGATATTTTCCTGTAAGATTAAAATATTTGTTGAAATGCTAAGTCATAAAAGAAACATGTATAACAAAGCGCAGTCCTGTATAAATGACTTTTGTTCTTGATTCTCAGTCTTAGAGGTGACATCACTTTTAGCTGTTGGCCTTTGCTCTAGGCGGCAGGGCTGTCATGTGGTATGCTCCTTCATCCGAATTTGAGGTCGGCACACCTGCATCCGGAGACAGGTAACCGAACCCAGGCCTTTTGCGTGGCAGCCGAGAACGCTACCGCTGGGCCAACAACGCTACATTTGACTTTGCTGTTAGTGCGACTCATGACGGACATAACAACTAAGATGGGAGCAAAGGATAGAATGAAATGTTACATATGTATAAAGGTAATTTCACAAGAGACTGGCAAGGTGCCAGGGCCATCCTGGAAGTCTAGAACAGACATCAATCTTATCTCACCGCAGAATCAAGTTAACTTACAAAGTAATAGAAGCATATAAATTTATCTTAGCCACTCGGATAGAACTAATATCTGTTACTACTATACTGGTTGGGATGGATGTGGGATGCCACCCCACTGCAGAACATCATGCACTCAGTAACCGTTAACAGCTTTTATGTGTACAATATTAACCTTATAATGGGATTGCACACTGTCACAATAGATTACTAAGTGTTCTTAGTGCCTAACAGCTCCAGGGTTCAAGGTTCCAGCCTCATCCTGAGTGTTCTCTCTGTGACTGTATTCATTTTCTCTTGGTTCTTAGTGTAGACTTCCCCCTCTCAAAAAACATGTTGCTGGGTGGACTCGGTACAAATGTATTAAAACAAATTGTACAAGTACTTCATTACATAGGAAAATCAAAAAAGATCTTTAAATTTCAACGTAGACACCGGTGGGCTCAAGCCTGTTTACTTGAACGGTTGGGATGGAATGCACGGTCTTCTGAAGGAAGTCATTTGGGATATTGCTGAGAACCTCCTGAATCATATGAGGTCCATTTCATCCCAGCCAACGTCCTGGAGAATGCTGGTCTAACCACGCATGCACAGTAAGAGCAAAAAAGGACTCCAGTTCTATAGACATTAAATATTGCCTAGTTAATTTTTCACCCATCCAGTATATTTTGAATCTGTTGCATATTATGTAGGAAAGTAGAAAAGATCTGTGGACAGCTTCAATAAATTTAGTTTGTGTCTCACATCGGTGTTTTTCCTTTCTTTCATCTTTTTCATGCCATCATGGCTTTACTGATGTGAGCATGTTCAGAACCCAAATAGCAACAATGTTGTAATCACTGTTATAGTTTCTGTAATCTGCTAAAGAGTTACCATTCTTTGCGGGTTTTATGGCACACCAGAGGGTCAAGTCCACGCATTATCTTTGCTTGGAACCGAGAAGAGCAGGGAAAACTGGTGTATAGCATACAGTTGCTTGTATATCCTGGGATGAAGACGGACTTCATTCAGATCCTGATGCTGCTCCTTACTGTCCAGTGGGGTAAGAGTTTAGCTTCCATGACAAGGCTAATATTTTGTCATCCATTCAAGCAATGCTTCATTGATTAACTGGATCAAATCTAAGAGTTGGACGCTCAAGAATAAGGCTTGAAAAGAAAGTTCTTGGTGACTGTTGTAGGCTACACTATCATCTTATACCCTATATTTTCTGGGATATGCTACAGGGACCCCCGTGACCCTGTATATAAGGATAAAGCGGTACAGAAAATGAATGAATGAATGTTAATAGTGATATGTAAATATGATAATAGTGTAATTGTATTGATAGTCCTAATACGATACACACTGTAGGTTGAAATATATGCATAAAAGTGTATTTTCTAATAATCTTTTTAGAGTGTCTGTTTTTTGGTAATGAGAGTTGTAATATGGTGAGAGCATTTTTTTACTATTTAGCTCTTTACTGCTTTATGTCATCCTGACTTTGCATATGTTCTTGATATCTACTGTTAATATCAGAGACCTTTGGTCTACGATTTTCTTGTCGTGAGACTTGAAACTATCTGACTAAAGAGCTTGGTTCAAAGTCATAACCATGCAAAGACACAGTTAAACATAAAAACAAAATTAAATCACAGTCTCTACTATTATTCTTTACTAGCACATGATAACCACAAATCTATTCAATGCCTTCGAACAGGATGAAGTTTGGAAAAATAATTATACCTGACAGTAATCATACAAAGGTTGTACAAAGATATATGTCACATCAAATATGCTATTTATTTACATTTTGGATGATTAGAGTTATGCATGTTTTTAGGCTTCTGGTTCAGTAAGCTCGATTTTGATACCACAGTGTATTACTGCATCATGTCCGGTGCAAGTTTGTTTATGAGGAGCACCTCAGGGGGGAAAAAACCCATTGAAATCCTATTTAATTAATGTAATAATAATTTGTTTTATAATGAAAAAATGCATATTAGGCACATAACATATAGTTAAAATACTGTATAGATATAATGTACATATGTTTACACTCATGTTTACAGCACAAAGGTGATTGCTGAAGAGCCATCATAATATGAACACTGCAAACTCTTTAAGACCTAAACCATTTAACATCTTAACCTTACAATAAGAGCATGATGGTGTATTGGTAAGCACTGTGGACTCACACCTCCAGGATCGAGGGTTCAGATCTTTGGGCCTTGGGTCTGTGTACGTATGCGGAGTTTGCCTGGCCGTGCTTGATAGGTTTCCTCCAGGTACTTCAGTTTCCTTCCATACTTCAAAGACCTGCAGAGTAGGCTAATTGGTGTTTCTAAATTGCCCGTAGTGAGTGTGTGCTTGTGCCCCACGATGGACCGGCATCCTGCTTTAGAGTGCCTTGTACCCTAAGTTACATTGGATAGCCTCCTGACCTCCCACGACCCTGAACAGGATAAGCGGTACAGAGAATGAATTACAATACCTTTGGGAAATTGTTGCAATCGTTAATTAGGGTCTACATTAAAACGATTAAAGAAGATTGAAATTTGAATCTGAAATGTCAACAATGATCATATACAGTATTTATTTTTGATTTTCTTTCTGCAGTCTTTACTCTGGAACGTAGTGGGTGCACAGGGTCAAGATGTGACTTTGTGTGTGACTGCTCTGACTGCAGCGATGAGCAGGACTGTGGTGAGATACAGATGTACCCGCTAGTCTTTAGAACTCACTATGTTTCATGATTTCAAAAAAAAAAAAGTCTCTTTCTGTTTTTCTTGCCTTGGGATGTATTAGGTTACAGGGGGAAGGATTTCGTGTGTGATTTTGAGGATGTAAGCATGTGCGGCTGGACAGATGAGTCTGCTGAAGGTGATGGGTACAGGTGGGAGAGACGTCAGAGGGGAAACCCGCTGCCCAGCAGTGGACCCTCATCTGACTACACTGTCGGCACATCAACAGGTACGTAGGCATTTGTACGTAGGCAAAGTGCTTTGTTAACTTTTATGATACTGTTACAGTTATCTGGCTGAAGCAATATTAGTTGGAGGGGTGAGAGGCTGGAGAATTGTCTTATATTGAATTCAGCGTTTAAGGACCCATGCAAATCTCACGTTAAAGCTGCGTGAGAGTTAAAATAGTTCTTAGGCAAAAATTAATGAATGAATGAATATATGCCAGTTGGCTTTGTGGACTTAATCTTATTTATAGAAAGATTAATGCATTACTATGTTAATTAATGAATTGATCGTTTGATGGAAAGGCGGCACGGTGTTGTAGTGGTTAGAACTGTTGCCTTGTACCTCCAGGGTCCGGGTTCGATTCCCGGCCAGGCTCGATTCCCGTCTCTGTGTGCATGGAGTTTGCATGTT
>JAOTQY010000018.1:2962436-2973000 GCA_026413445.1 Dolichallabes microphthalmus | reverse complement strand
GGCCGGGGAGAGGGAAGTCTGGGCATCCCTGCTGAAACTGCTGCCCCCGCGACCCGACCTCGGATAAGCGGAAGATAATGGATGGATGGATGGATTTGAGAGGGTGACACTCCATATTGCTCACTCTTCCCTCTAGCAAAAGTCTTCTAAGCTGGACAGGTTTTTGACAGCACACTGACATACATATAGCATACACTGATGTCTGCCTTAAAATTACCGTGTGATTACCTTCATTCAGCCCTACAATAAAGCATGGTGTATTTGACCTAGAGCAGTTTCCATCAAGGCAACTTTGTTTTTATTTTTCTTTCTATCTTCCTTTTTTTAGTCAAATGTTCTAATAACTTGGTTATTTTGCTCAGGCATGTGTCGACTTGCTGTTTATACCTGAAGCAGTTCCTTATAGTGGAGGTCTAGAGTGCTTTAAGGTTTGTCAGGAAGCTTAAGAGAGATTTTTATTTGGAAGGGTTTAAATTGGTAAAACAAGGGGCAAAAGCTAAAGGTATTGTATTCTTAATACTAAAGACTGACATATATTTACTTATTGAGATTAGGTGAAGATATTTTAAACCACACGTCACTATTGAATGTTTGCTCAAGGTTTATTTAGCCCAAGCCTAATAATAAGCAGATTTGTTAGTATATAACAAATCTAAATGTATTAATTTAAAATGTACAGTAGTTTATTTAGGCTAATATTTAAGGAAGAAGTCTCCAGCATCAGCACTTGAAGGTAGTACTTTATCTTCCACCATGGGAAACTATCCAAGACTGTAGAACACCACTATAAGTAAGATAAGGCAACACACTAAATAAAAAAGTAAGTAATTAAGGGGCAGAATTTCCACTCATAATATGTATGCCTAACAAAAATAAATGTGTATTTGTTTTTGTTCATTAATTAGAATTAAGTACAAGTACAAACTTAATATATTTTAGTAAAATTTACATAATATTAGTACAGGTATGTAACAGCTACTGTACATGTGACCTGCTTATAACGTAAGTGATCACACACTAATTTGGATGTTCAGCAATATTAAACATATTAACTAATTAAATGGATGAAAGGTATGATATGTTCTTTAAAAAAGCAGTACAAATGAAAGAAAACACTTCACATGCTGTTACTGGAAAATATTCCACACCGGCATGGGAACGATAACAGTAACTCCACTTTGCGTTGGGACGCATCACACCACCCTGTCATTTATTAATTTCTTATAACACCATGATGTGTTTTATTCCTTAGTTATTTTCTTATTAAGATATAATTTTCACTATGTTACAAAAACAGCTTTAATGTAAAGCAGTTTAATCAAAGTAATTCAGTATGTCTAGACAAAAAGTTACTACAGTTATACAGTACAGTAGTACTCTACACAGCCATTTTACACAAACTGTTCATCTTTGCTACAACTGCTCATTGTTCTTTGCAAAGTCATATTCTTTTCCATCGCATGTTTTTTTCTGTCAGAGTTTGTCTTTTCTTCCCGAAAAGTGAGGACACAACCCCCAAACAGCATTTTCCAGATGAGGACAACTTAAAAGAATTGTCTGTTCTGATAAACCATGCTTCAGCTTGAGGGCTGTTTCAAATAGACCAGTTTGAACAGATGTATGGGAAAGAGCAATTATTGGAAGCATATTACTGACAAATATCCTATGTCTTGACAGCAGTCTTGTGTGAGGAAGATATCTTAAAAAAATAAAATAAAACACTGTTCAGTTAATAACCAAGGAATAATATAATTTAAGTAAAACTAGTCACATTTAGGACTTTTAGGACATTTAGGACTGCGGACCAGCCCGTGTTAAAAGCCTTTAATCCGTTAATTCTCAGGACTGACTGCTTTCTTTCTTGTCACTGCCTCCTTAATTGGGGTAGATAATTGTCTTTGCTGCTGGCTTTTCCTAATTCATTACTGTAGGATGATCCTGAGGGGGAAGAGTGCCACATTTTCCTCTGAATCAGGAAATGGAGTCCAGATGAAGGGGGCTCAGAGTATCTGATAATTCTCTTACATACCACTGAAAAAAACAGCCAATTTCTGTCAGAAGACAATGTAAAGCGTCATGTTTGCCCCTACCCTCTCACCAAGGCATACAAGCGGTCTTTCAATAAAAGCACCATACTAATAAAACTGATTGAATTACATTAAGATTTGCTGTAAAAAGTAAAATATTTTCAGTTTCTAGAAAAAAAAACACTAAAAAGAATGCTTTATACTCTCAGGAACATGGTTTAGGACAACACGGTTTCTGAGAAGACAGTTCAGTTAATGAAAAATTCAAGTAACATACTTAGTACTCATTCATCAGGCATCTCATAGCACTTTTTTCCCAGGTTTATATTTTGGACATATATTGGTTATTGGTTAGCTACATACATTAGTTAGCTAGGATTGAGTAGGATTGCAGTAGGAGATTATGATGTTTTCATGTAGCACTGTTGTTTTGCCATGAAAGCAGACATTTATTCTTCTATTGAGGTTACTGTGCTTATTCTTTATAAAGTTATCTAGCTGATTTAACCTGAGTGTGGTGGGCTGTGGTGGTGCAGACAGTTAAGGCTCTAGGTTACTGATCGGAATGTCAGGTTCAAGCCCCAGCACTGCCAAGCTGCCGCTGTTGAGCACTTAACCCTATTCACGCCTATCTGGCTGCAGGTGGGCTATGTTATATATGAATACAATTGCAGTCAGGACGGCATGGTTAGCACTATCGCCTTGCAGCGCCCTCCAGTGTGGATTGGCACCCCACCCAGGGTGTGCGCCGGATGTAAGGGATTGTACATCCTACACAGCACAATACTTTTCCATTCCATTAAGTATATTTGATATAACTGTCCAAAAGGAAAGTCAGTCTTGTTTGGCATGCTATGTGAACAAAGTGGCCAACAGGAATGTGTTTAAAGTATTAAAATGGCAACTGGCTTTTGTCTTTATTCTCTGGGAAATTACATATGGGTTTTATATAGTTTCCAACGTTGTACACCTGCCTCACTAGGACAAAGCTTAGTAAGACTGTCTCTGGGACCTGGAGTTCTTTATTTCACAGCCCATCAATTGTGCTAGGAAGCCCCTTCTGGGACTGACACGCAACTGGTCTTCTTCTGCTTCAAAGAGATGGTCTTTCAAAAGAACTGTGGAGTACAGCAGACACGTCCATGAAAGGGCTGTGTCCTAAAACAGAGCTGTCCACCTTAATTTACCATATCAATTACAGTATGAAGTCATTGGAATTTAACCCAGCCTGTGAGGTTCTGTGCAAAGTCCACATTTGTGTTCCCATTAATCAACAGCTGCACAACTTTTATCATCGGGCTAAGGTACTATTGGCTGGAAGTGCACATGCTCCAGCTAAGGATGGTCTTCATTACCTGTATCTGTAAAAAAAAAAAAAAAAAAGCTGATTTTGGTTCATTGCAAGTCTGTATGTGGAATGGTACACCACGTCATATCTAATTGTGCTTTCTTAATGATACTGAACACTCCAAATAGTGTCTCTGTCAAAGTGTTAAGTCTGGCTATATGTGGGATGCATTTTGTGTTTGAAGCGAGAAAGCTCGGAACGCACCGCATATGCAGTCCATTAACACAACACTAAAAAGGCAAATCTATTCAAATTGAATAAAAAATTTATCTGTCACATACACAACCATACAGAGTACGACATGCAGTGAAACGTTAGTATGAATGATGCTTCAGCACAGCAGATATGCAATCCATAATGAATGGCATTGTCATGCAACACCTCCCATGGAACCAGCAGGCCACATCTGGCAATGTGATCTCTGTGCATTGGGATGGCTCTGGGCTAGAGATATGGAGGTGGAATAAGAAAAGAAAACTTATTACTGTCATAATTAGTCTTATTAGATAATTTTATTTGTATAGATTTTTAAGAATTAGAATATAAAAGTTTTTTTTTAAATACATACTCAAATATATTCAAGATTTATTACACATCAAAAAAATATTTTGTGACTGCTGACTGGACAGTTGTCCTGGAGACAAAGATCAGAAACAACTAGCTGTTCACAGAGATCTGTATTAAAACATCTTCATGGAAACTTGACTAGAAAGGAAATGTGCAGTAGGAAAAGGTGGACAACAACATGGATATTGTTAAGAAGATTGTCAAGCAAAGCTGATTCAAGAACTTCACAAGTAGTGAGGTGAGGCTGGAATCAGTGCATCAATAGCCACCACACACATACAGCTACAACTGATGCATTTCTAGGTTTAAGCCACATTCTGAACTTGAGACATCAGATGCATCTTACCTGAGCTATTGAGAAAAAGAACTGGACCACTGCTTAGACATTCAAAGTCTTCTTTTCAAATGAAAGTAAATTTTGCATTTCATTTGAAAATCAAGGTACCAGATTTATGGTCTATTGTTAAGAGTAAGATGGCAAGGCTGATATCAAAGCAACCTGGTTTTCAGAAATGCCTAAGCAGTGCCACTGGCTGATCGCCTTCCACGCCATGCTGCATTGATGCAGTAATTAGTACTAAAGGAGCCCTGACCTAAATAAATGAAGTATATCTGGATTGTAAATAATTTTTGATTTTCATGAGCTGTAGGCACTAATATTCACAATGAAAACAAAGAAAGTACATCTTCAAATCTAAGGAATTTAGAATATGAGTTTTATGTTAAATTAAATTACGGAAAAAAAAACAGTTTGACAAACAAATTTTTTTAATTTTGTGTTCATATATATTTTTTAGCCTTGCCAAAGCACCTAATTTCTGTGGCAAACCCTGATCTGCACTGTGCATGCAAACTAAGAACATTAAATAATTAAGGGCCACAGAGCACATGGAGTCACACACAGAAACACACTGAAGCTTCTTGCCCAAAGCACTGGCTAATGAATTTAAGATGTTTTCCCCAATACAATCTAATACAAATCCACAATTGCAAATACAGTACAATCTCACAATTCTTAAGATACTACTCAAGTCAAGTAAAATTCCTGGTTATTATTACAGTAATTTCTGGTTAGGAGATATTTAACCTCTAGTGATGTACATGTAAAACTTTGTATATTCTCATTTAATGGTGACTAGTTTTTTGTAATTCCCTTAATTTTTATTTTTTTTTTTTTAATCTCTAGCTGCTGCTTTTGAACTAAAAAATGTCTTTGGTCTCTTATTTATGACTTGTCTGCAAGGAGGTCGCTTTCATGCTTCGGGCTGACTCTTCTGTAGACTCCATTTTTCTTCACCAGGGGTCATTGATTCTTCTTCCTACATCATAGGCCATTCTGAGATTATTTATGAAAGTGAAATCGACTCAAATCCTGTAGATGAACAGATATTGTGAACATTAGACAGTTTTTTAAAATTTGACTTTAGAATATTTGTATCGCAAAGGTGTAAACAGAATGCTTAAGCATTATTTAACTTGTTAGTAAAGTAAATGCATGTGACCATTTAGCAGTCCCATTTGTCTAAAGAGGCTTAAACATACGTGAACGATCAGGGAACTTTGCTCGAGGGTCTACAACAGTATGATGTTGGCATTAACAGTATGTAGCTTAACATTCATTTGTAAAAGTTAATGTACAACAAAGTTTGAAAGACCAAAAAGAAATGCAGCAATAGATGCAGTAATTACTAACAGGATACACCAGAGTCCAAAACAGTCTCCATCTGTGTGAAATTGCTCTGGTGTAATGACCGATTTGTCTCCAAAATCCTTTCTCAGGGTGTAATCCGTCTCATGCCTAACAGATGCATAATTGTGGAAGAATAGATACAGTAAAGTGCCTATTTTATACGCTGTTTCGAGGTGAACTAATCAGTATTTCAAGGAGATTACAAGAATATGTCCAAACTATTATTTTTTTTTATTCTTAGATGCTCAATTTAAAATAGGCTCAGTAGACCTGTGGGCACTATTGTTTTTTTCTTTTTGTCTTTCCACTAGGAGTGGATGCATTGCATTCCGGAAATGACGCGGTTGTCTGCGTTAATAGTTGCCCCTTTAGTCAATGCTTGTGTTTCTACCAGGTGTGCCTTTGCTAAAGATTTGGACCTGGTTTATGAGATGTCTCTAAAAGCAACAACACACAAATCAGCTGGCTACAGAGCCCATAAACTCTGAAATTTTGTGAATTTTTTTTTTTTTATCTCATGTGCACAAGATACCTGTGCCTGTACACAATATACAGTATATTTGCATTATATTGCAATTGAGTTTCCTCTATTGATTTATATTACTTATTATGCTGTGCAGTACACTCTTAGGTTATATATGTATGTATGTTTTATAATTGAGAATTGAATATTATTACAGTTATGTTTTATCATTTATAGCATTTCAACTTTTGGTTAGTTATCTGCCCAATTTTCATAGTGGATCGTTTGAGTGTACAGTGTGAGAGGGCGGAAGTATGAGTTGTGTTGTTATGGAAAGTGCAAAAGTTGGTCATACAGTATACTGTCTTGTCGTTCTGGTGTAAAAGAAGATTGGTTGCAAACTAAACTGTCGCCCACTTATTACCCACAGCCCAGGAAGTCTGGAGAACACTTAAAGACTTCAAGAAATCTGGATTACAATGTTTTCTTGCAGCTCATATTCTAATTTCAGTAACCAAATAACTGTTTAGATAAAACAAAGCAAAGAAGGCTTTACGCAAAAGTCTAGCATGCCTTTACCTTATGCAGATAAATAACTTTTTTGGGGCTTGTAGGTAGCATTATTTTTTAAATTTTGTTTTGCACAACAAGTATTAAAGAGAAATAAATCTAATTAAATAACCGAATAAGATAATAAAATTTCAGGCGCATAATGTATTTACATTATAATACAACACTAATTTGAACAAATTCTCTGATTTATATAAAAGTATTTGACATTCAAAGAAAGGTCTCTAAACAATCAGGAGGTGTAGGTCTGTTTAGGAATCCTCACATCAGGCCATTTGTCAAATCAAACATTAGAGATCTGGTTCTGGTGGAAATCAGGAGGTAAAAATCATAAGCTCTACTCTTTATTATTTTTTTCAAAACAAATTTTTATTTGGCTTATAAACAAAATGCGCTTTGCAGAAACGTAACAAACCTATTTCCTCTAACTTCTCTATACTTATGCTGAATCAGACAAAGTGTGATTAAAACCTTTTACTATTCAGTTTCGTTTGCTTGGGAAAAGCAATTTTAGAATCAGACAAAATCCTGACAAAACCGAGCAAATGTAAGTACTGTATCATGTTACTCTGCTATACAACACTGTTATTATGTAATACCTGTTGTTATATATATATCTGACTAGTCTATTTTATATATTTTTTATATCTGACTAGGCTATTTTAGGCTAGTTAGGATTCATGGCAACCAAAACATGACATGTGCGGCACATTGAAACTTTCAGTGTGGCTAGCTAATGGATTTATGATTTGTCGTAGGTTAGTAGATTAGACTGGAGCCAAAACATCATTTGGGAATGAAAGTGTTTATTTCAAGAATTTCCATAATTAAAATTATGTCAAAGGTAATTTCTGATTACATTATTGATTTTTTTCAGAACTGATGCCTTTACACACACCGTGCGCAGAGGTGTTGTATTTTCCATTTGTGTGGTAAATGTCTGTGTATTGTTTTCTTCATGCCTTAACAAATCTCCATGTGTGTGTGCACTGAGGAAGTCTGCTTGCAGACATGATGTGTCTGCGAGGAATGTTCTACTTGGCATAGAGCATGCTCTCCCAGGTTGCTGCACAGGACCACTTAAAAATGCTTGACTAAAAAAAAAAAGTCAACAAAAGCCCTGCAGTTCCTTTTCAGATGCTATGGTTGACCCTGGTGTCACAAAGAACCTTTGAGCATAAGCCTGCCCTCAGGTTGGAGCAAAGGTGTTTAAACACACGCTTCCAGGAAACAACTTCAAGTGTCTGGTTTGTGTTGTTTATGTTGTCCGTTCTTTATCTGTTTTGTCTCAGACTAAAAAAAAATAAAAAATCTGTCAGTTTTTTTCAAAGCGAAGCAACCCCAGAGATGTATAGTGTGCATAAATAGAATGAATATAAATATATTAAGGCGTTTTCACAATGTTACATGGTGTGTGTCTGCATGAGTATAAGAGAGTGTGTGGGCTGGGGATCGTGTTGAGCAGGCCGAAAAAACTGTTTTCCGTGTGTGTATTCCTTTTATTGATTTTATTGACCTGAATCACCTGCCTGAGATTGAACAGTTTATGAGCAGAGCATGCGTGGTCTCTGATGTTACTGAGCAAAGCGGTGAAGGCAGCAGGAGATCTCTAAATGTGTGCAGACTTTATTCTTCAATAGATTTATATTAGTTTTTGAAGAATATCAATAGTGTCATGTGTTTACTGCTGTAACTGTCAGCATAATGAGTCTAATTTAATTTGAATGAATTTGATTTGTTCCGGTGTAATTAAGCACAACCATGCAAAACAACTTCACTTTTCTAATAATTTTTTTTAAACACGTTTTTATTTACTACACAATTTCTAGTCGATTGTTGGTTCAGGTAGAGGAAACTGTTTAAAGATGCAAAAGCATTCTACTCATAAATAAGATTATCATCCATTTGTGAACACCTGTTCATTTGTGCTATTGGTTGAAAAAATGCTGAAAACTACAGAAAGACAGAAAAGTGCAGGTGATGGAAAATCTAGAGAGCTTTGTGCTCTGAAAAAGAACTGAATCAGGAATACGGACGTTAACGTAAAGATTTTTCAAGCTTGATAGGAGAGTTACAGTTATGTCCTGTATATCTATCACTCCTTCTGCATGGTGTAAATCATGTTTATGTTCAGCTATTCTCAGTTAGCCCACCCTATTTCCACCTTCTTTTCAGCCAACCCACCAGTGACAGGCTTTAATTGATGTTAAAGTTTGTTTGTTTTTTTTCTCCACTAAGACTTGTCGTTACAACCAGAAAATTAATTATATAGTGAATATTTTGATCTCAAAGCTCTATAGTGTAGGCTTTAAAAGATAAATTCTTTTAAATTTTCCATTTTAGAATGGCTTTATTTTTAATCAGTGCCTGTTTTGTGTGTCCTGTGTAAAATAATCTGTCCAAAGAAAAGCAAAACACACCGAAGCATGAAAGTAAATGATGTGTAAATGTAAACCACGCCTGTCATAATCAGACCGTTCTTTCAAACTGGATTTTTCTGCTAGTCGATTCCATGCAGCATGACACGAGAGAAAGCACGCTCTCATCTGTCAAGTCTGGCAGGTGTGTTTTCTGCCCTTGCTGTGCTGTTTATGCAGAGTTGCTTTCTCCATGCTGGATTAAATGAAGCTTTTATTGACAGCGCCTGGGAGACCACAAGGGTTTATTTATCACCTTTACTACCACGCTGCCCTGCTTGAGCACAGCTAGGCTTGTGTTCGGGGGTCATAATGAATGTGCTTTCTCTTCTTATATACTCTACTGTAAGCTCAATCACTATTGCACCTGGAGTAAAAAAAATGCAGTATTATATACAGATGTGACCATTAAGAATGCGTGTTTTTTCCAGCGAAATGCCACAATTCTGCACACACCATGCTACGAAATCCCACTAGCACCATTTGGGAATTTAAATAAATGTGTTGTGCTTCAATGAATATCTGCCAGAAGGCGCATGGAAGTACTTTATCTAAAAGGCAGACCAAGTACAACGAAGAATTGTGTATAATTAGTTAGCCTAAAACAATATTGCTTACAATGCTGAATGTTGTTTCAATGCATGAATTTTATTTTGTTTTACAATAGATCTTTCATGATGAATGTGTGTATATGTGCTTCATATTATTTTTATAATGATGAAATGAGATGCCCAAAATCGTGCTTTAAAATTCATAATAAGTTTCTTATATAGTTTTTGTAATGTCTTAACGAGGACAAAACAATGAAAGCCATGGCAAATGAAAGACATGGCAATACCTCATGGCAAAGTTAAATGGTCTTGAAATTAATTTAATTTCCTGATAGTAGGCTACCTGATAGTGTTGCAACTATGCAAATGTCCTGATTTGTGAATATGCCAACATATACTTTGAGTGTAATTTACAAATTTACTGAATATATTCAGATTTTGTAAAACAACAACAACCGTTTCCTTCCTAGATCTTTTGTCTGCATCACAATGAACTGAAGCTCAGCACGTCTTCCTTCCTTGTTTTAATCTGTTATATTTAAGTGATATATATTTAACGTAAATGCCTAAATATTTATGGACAGGTGTATTACGAAGTGAAGACCTGTTGTTCAGTTGTTCCCTGCACGGTGTATCTGCACGGAGAGATTGTGTGTGTCCGCATGCAAATATATGCCCGCCCCGGTAAATTAGAGCATATACAGTGGAAACTTGGATTACAAGTAACGCAGTTTACGAGTGTTCCGCAAGACGAGCAAAGATTTTTTATAAATTTTGACTTAAAAAACGAGCGTGGTCTTGGTTTCCCCTGCTGTGTGTGTATGTGTGTGTGTGTGTGTGTGTGTGTGTGTGTGTGTGTGTGTGTAATGTGCGTGATCACTCCTGTAAAGTAAAACAACAACAAAAAACAAATTAATCAGCTCCTCACCTT
>JAOTQY010000018.1:2949765-2962336 GCA_026413445.1 Dolichallabes microphthalmus | reverse complement strand
CTGAAGGCATTACACAGACTTACCATCATGCCGTCAGGTCTCGTGCAGCTTAAATAAATTTTTTGGGGCTTACACAAAACCGACGCCGTTGTTTAATTTAACAGTGTTTATGGGCTCTAATCTTTCCTCTGCACCTGACCTTACGCTGAAAACAGCTGTTGCCAGCTTTTAGTATACTGATGTGTTAACGTGTGATTTTACGCTACCTCCGGCAACGACTCAGCGTACAGTTCTTTGCCATGTTTCTTGGACATCCATGTTGGTGATCCCATGTTTTATAGCTACTCTCTCTCTCTTTCTCCATAGAAGTCATCAATCTTCTGGATCAGCTATGGCAGGTGGCCAACAGCAGTAATGCTTCTGTAGTTCTGGAAGATCAGAGATGTGCAGCGTTGCGTGTAGGACAGTACTCCACTCTTTCCCTGCCGTTACGCCATGTATTTGGCCAAAGGTAAATCCAGTAAGCCTGCTCACACAGTGCAACCGCTTCATTTCTCAATCTCAGTATACTGTATTCTTTAAAATAGCGTATGTACTGTACACACTGGACATATAGGCAGTTTTCTGATTCTTGGTTATTTTTATTATTTTTTTCAGATAACAGTGCATTACTTTTGAAATAAACTGTAAAATATACTTCACGGTAACGTAAATTTTCTTGTTAATTTCAAAATTCATCAGATGGCGTTGAACACGGTTATAAGTGTGCAATTAAATTCCACACAAACATCACGGGCACATCTAGTACTATAATATCCTTTAAAAATTCAGTCAGACCTCCAAAAGCAACGCTGATACGCTTGATATTGACATGGTTGAGCAGCGCTTTATTGTTTTACATGTTTTGTGTTTGCAGATTTGATGACGAGTTCAGCGTGCTCCTCCAGCTACGCAGTTCTCAGCATGAAGACCGTAGCCTGTTTACGTTCCTTGGCCCAGACGGTCACATCCTCCTTCAGATCCGCATCAGCTCCCACTCTTTCACCTTCATCAGCACGCAGCAGCGACATTACGAGTCAGTCCGAGTGTCTTCACACACATGCACTCTTAACAGGGTGAAAACTGCCAAAATGGTATAAAATAGAGCAGTATGGAGGGGTTGTAAGATATCACTGTAGGTCTGAAAAGTCTAAATGAAGAGAACCAAAGCATGGTATCAGCAAACAAAAGTCAACATTGCAAATAAATGACTGCTTAGTGAAAATGTGATTTTGTGGTCTAAATGGGGTGAAAATACAGAATGAGTGCAAGAAACTTCACAAACATAATTGTAAGAGTAGGGTTAGGATGATTATATTAGAAATAAATCCCATTGCACTAGCAGATTTTCAATGTCAAACCCCACAGGGCAGGCACATTGAATAAACTAAAAAAATAGCCGTTGGCTAAACATTACTTGCTCACGTTCATTTATAATATGATGTCATTTGGCATATACTGTAAATGTTGTGTTAATCTGTCATGCAAGTATATCAATAGCATAAATCTGTTTTCAAAAGTATTTCACACATATTTAGTTTGCTTTACAAACATCGTTTAGTGTTACATACCAAGAAAGCAACGTATTTAGTAATATGAATTGTTGTTCACAGTTATATCTGATTTATTTTAGGTTTCCTGTGGCTGTGTTGTCTGATGGGAATTGGCATCGCGTGGCAGTGAGCGTGTCGACAGGCCGGTTCGCTCTGTATGTGGACTGCTCCATGGTAGAAAGCGTAGACTGGGCCTACAAGGAGGGTCTGCAAATCACTACTGATGGGCTTATAATGGTGGGAGGAATCATTGAGGGCTTTGAAACACCATTTGAGGTACAAACTTAGTTACTGAAAATATTAAGGCATGCTAAGTACATGTTGTGAATAAACAGCAATTATTTACTACAAATCAAATCAGAGTAAAAAGGTGTCTTTAAACCACTTGGTAGTTGAGTGAAAGTCAGTCACTCAACTACCAAGTGCACCACATGACCCGTGAAGACATCCCCAGCCATGTCCCTACAGACAGCCCTGTCCCCAGCTTGTTTATAAGGAATGAATTACTCGCTAAAATACAGGAACGTGTGCTGCTAGGGACGTCAGGAACATCTGTATTTGCACTTATCCAATAACATAATGCATTTTCCATCATGTAATCTCCCTGGAAAACCTATTTTTTTTACATTATCAAGTCTATAGTTCAATAACTGTATAAAGTTCTTTATACAAAGTTTCTGTACAATTATCATGAACACGAATGTCATGGCAGTATTGGGCTTGCAGTGATTTTTTTTTATCTTGTGTTTTGTGGAGCAGAATGATTGTAAAACATATGGTTAAACACAAGGTTTTATTTATTTTGGCTTTTCTGTTACCAACACAGTTTGTCAGACTTACAGTATACAGGTACTGTACATACAGGGTCAAAAATGTACACATTTGGGATGTATTTTAATTTGTCCAAGGCCCCTTAACTTCCTGTTAGGAATTACTTTATGATTGACTACAGCTGGTAGCTTCTTAGTGATTTATTGGACTGACCAACACACAGTACAACGTGTACACTCAAGGAACTCAGTGGAGATATGAGAAAAAGAATGGTAGATTTATTCAAGTCAGTAAAGTCAGCCATGTAACACCGGCCAATGTAATATCAGCCCACAATATTAATAAAGCACAAACATAATACAAATTCGCCACACTTAATGTAATAATCCCATAATTATCAGAAATTTCTCACAAACATAATAGCAGTTGCCATTACATTTGCAGGAATTTTTTTAGAAGGTGAACAACATCAGCTTCAGGAATTTGATTCAGGTAGGCAGAAACAACCAAAACACAGGCCTTCCATGAACTGGAAGCTGCTGTAAACACAGTGTCACTGTCTACAGTATATTCAAGTCAGTGAATAGCTCAGAGGGCATTAAACATTGAGTTACTGATTGGAAGGTCGGTGGTTCGATCCCCAGCTCCATTAGGTTGCTATTGTTGGGCCCTTGAGCAAGGCCCTTAATCCTGTGAGCTCCAGGGGTGCTGTATCATGGCTAACCCTGAGTTCTGACCCCAGTTACGCTGGGATATGTGGAGAAAGAATTTCACGTGCAGTATGAATATGTGACAAATAAAGGCTTAACTTAACTTGAAGTCAGTTTTAATTTGCCATGGACCGAAATGCTGCTATCCAAAGCTTGGCACGAGGTATGTTTGGAGGACTAAAGGTGAGCCGTTCAACCCCAGGAACACTGTTAACAACTGTGGCGGTAGCATCATGCTATAGGGCTGTTTTGCTGCTGCAAATTGATGCATTTTGCATTGAACAAGTGGATGTAATAAGAAAGAAGGACTTCAGAACTACTTCAGAATTGTTCAGCATAACCTCAAACCAGCTAGACGGTTTCTTTGTCAAATGTTTACCGGAAACATCTTATAAAGGTGAAAGTTGGTAGAGGACACTCAACCAAACATCAGGTAACTTTTTTTTTTATCCTGTGTTGGTTTCACAATACCCTATGAAATAAAATAAAACGTTTCTCGTATTAAATTTGTATGCTGTACAATCATTACATGTACCTAGAAAATGACTGAAAACTTTCATTACAAGCCCAATATTGTCATGACATGTATGTTCATAAATTCTGATAGCATCTGTATCTTGTTTTGCACAATAGAATCTGTAGCTTTTTACTGGACCTACATTTACAACATTTTAAAGGGCAGGTGCCTTTATCCAGATCTACTTACATACTGTAAGATATTCACATTCCATAATTATTTATCTCATATCACTAAAATGATTGATGACGTTACAGCTCAGCAAACGCTTGAAAATGGTGTTAGAGCATGTTACGGTAAGGGAAAACCCAAAATCAGTCTGTGCTGTGATCCAGACCCAGACATCTATAAAGGCATTTTCACATTTGTTTACACAAGTGTGAAAGCTGTTTTTGGACATGTGAGATCACAGGTCTACTTGAAAACAGTACTCAAACTGATCTTCAGTGCAGCTCATGCTGAGTTGGCAACTTAAGTCCTAATGGTTTGCCAGTATATACACTGTGGTCAAAAGAATGTGGACACCTGACCATCACACCATATGACTATACTGTATGAACTCATTCCGAACTACAAAATAGTTGCGTGTACAGGCCAAGGGCTCAAGTGCTTACACCGCACTAAAGATTTTATGTAATTCTCATATTCACACAATACCTTGTTTTAACTAGTTTGTAGGCTGACTGACATTTGCTTAGTGTCCTTGTCTGGTGTAGTTACAGTAAGTATCTCAATTAAGAATGCCAATAATCACTAAAAGCACCCGGATAGAATAGAGTTTTGAGTGGATTATTTTGGAACCAGCATCACCAACTAATGGTTGTTTGAGTCAGTGATGAATTAATCTAATGACAGTTATGAAAAATCGTTTTGGACAGCTGCAGACAAGGTAAACACGAAAAAAAGAGAGTTAATACCGCTTGAAGTCTAGGTAGTGTCTTAGGATGATCTCATGCAGTGCGATGATTAAGAGCCCTGTTCACACAATTATACACCCAACTCGCTGGCAGGCACGTTTATTGTTACACGGTCAGGGGCATAAGTGTTTGGACAGTGACACAATTTTTGTATTCGTGCCACCAATAAAATGGATTTAAACTGATTGATGAGCAGTTTGAAGGTTAGTTGTGGCCCGTGTCTTTGTTACTTTTGGACACATCACAGAGATTAAAGTTTTGCCTTTCATTCCAAGTGTTGAATGGCGGGAAGTCCCGATGCACAATGAGGGCATCGTTGTCCTGAAGAAAACAAAACAGACCCATCAGAGTGACTTCACAACTTTTAGCCAGGCGACGAACACTCAGAGAATGTAGACATAGCGCTGTCAAAGTCTAATCAGAAGATGCCTTCATGAATGTAAGTGCGGATATCTTAAATGGAGATCAAGATGCAAACCACTGGAAACACTTAAGAACAGAAAGGAAAATAAAAAGCAAAATAAAATAAATAAAAATACAAATTAAACAATCCTAAAAGGCTGCTGAATTCTGTTACAAGATCAACTTATATCAGAATGGTTGTTAGAGAAGAATATTGTGTGAAAGCAAGTGCTTACGTATGTTTCAAAGCATACCAAATCACCAGTCAAACATGGTAGCGTTATGTTATTGATTATGTTACTCTATACAAATAGCGTTCAGCCTGTTAAAATTTTAAAGATTTTAAAATGCATGCAATTCCCAAAAGGATATTGTGATATTTTTTGAACCTCTTGAATTAAAGCTGTATCTCTACACTTCCATCGCCCCATTCCAACCCCAAAAGCTTTTTTTTTTTTTATCCATTGTACTGTAGTGGTGTACAGAGGCAACAATATGAAAATTGTCACTGTCTGAAAACCTTTGAATCTTCTAATAAAAGCCTTATAATAAACGTGTGTGTTTGTGTGTGCTTTATATTCCTAGGGCGATCTGAAACAGGTGACCTTCCTAATGGGTGAGCCGGATGCAGCCAGAGATCAGTGTGAAGTGTATTCGCCACAATGTGATAGACCTGCTCAGAAACGCAGACGCTTCCCATACACTCAAGTTCCAGAAGTAAGACAGCTACACTGTCTTTCCTTCATTTATAAAGAAAAAAAGCTTTTTTCCCCCAGGCATGATTCAACCTGTACTCTCCAAAGCCCTGTGAATCTTTCTGACGAATTCACTGTTTTTGCATTGCACCTTAAAGATCTTTAGTATTTCCAAGCAACAGAAAACAGCAAGACAACATGCTATATGTTAAAGAAAAAAAGAAAAAAAACAGCTCAAATTCAAGCCACTGGCAAAACAATTCACAGACATGCATGGGCTCTTTTGTGGGTGTTTCCACTTTTACTTCTAATTACTTTTCTGTCTTTTTCTTATTTTAGGAGCTTTTGCTGTCCTCAAATGACTTGGAGGATTTACTGGAGGATGCTAATCCAGAGGAACGGGACATGATCCGCACGGCAATGAGTGTAAGGAGTTATTTTTTTCCATACCGTCAATGCTAATGAGCCATCGGTTTATCCAAACACATTTATGAGAGACAGACTGAAAGAGGTCCAGTTTTTTCCCCCTATTACTGTATAATCTCCTTAAACACAGGACTGTGTCAAAAGCTTATGGGTTGTGTTTTTAAACAGAAAGGATAAGTATGGATTGGCCAAATGGCTGATGATTCATCTTTTGAATTAGCTTTCTGTCTTCAGATTTAACCAGACAGGACATGACCTTTGTAATTCCATATTCTATCCAGAAACCTATTATGGATATCTTTTATCTGTTACATCAAGGCCCAGAAATCATGAAGTAATGTAACATGTTTAACTAGAAAACATATACAAAGACATATGGTCATAGTTGCTGCTTGTTTCTTTTGATTGCTTCATGCACAAAGTACCAAATATAAAGGCATTGAAGTCATCTTTCTATCTGCATTTGTTTCAGTAGTTTGTTACAATTTCACCTGCTTTTACTGCAGTGATTTTAAGACAGATCAAATGTTTGTTAGAGTATATGTATAGTGCATATGTAGTCAGTGTTCTCTTTGATCTAACTCTAGGTTTTGTAAAGGTGATTATACATGGGCCTAATGTAAGATCTAAAGCAGAGCCAAGTACAATAAATTTTAGACATGTAAGCAGTGTATGTATATGTCTAAAGCCCTCACCCATCATCTGTACTTAAATTAACCAATGTCAAAGTTGTTGGCTTCAAGAGAGTACCATAGCCAAAACGTCTTCTAATATTTTTGCAGAAACCTTTTTTAGACCTCTGTGTCATAACCCTTTGATTTGTGATGCCTTTTGTTGTGGTGGCTTTCATGACCACAGGACTTTCAGCAACTTGTTTCCTTTGCACATGATCCCAGTGGAACAGGCATGGTCCATACTGCTATAATTAATCACCACTGACTGGCATGCCTTGTACCGGTTTAAACAGGAGGGTTAAAGGTAAATACATCATTAGCTTTCGTTTTTTGCAAGCAGGCTACAGTGAGGCCTATTCTTAAGTGAGGCCAAGTCCTTGAGGCTATATTTGAGCACACACAAAAAGCTATTAATAAAAATGTATGCATTTGTACCATACAGTGTACAGCTGGATTAAAGAGCCATGCTGCAAGACTTTGTCCTCATGCAGCCAGTATCTGATCCTTTGGAAGCTGTTGATTTGCAGTTCATTAGTCCTCACTGTCTCTGCATTGATCATCTAGGGCTGCAAACTTTCTTTGCAATTAATCAGAATTTCCTTTTATCAGAATTACCAGACTTTTGCCTTCAGTCAGTTAGCAGGTGCAGCTTTTGTTTGGTTGGATTCAGTCTCCAGCTTTCCTCAGAAAACATTGAGGTGGACTGATTGTTTTAAATGAGAGTTTATTCCCCAGTGGACGGGAGTAACCAACCAGTAACCAACTAGTAAGATATGGACAGGAGTAACCAACAAATACTATGTCCTGTCCTGTACTATTCCCCATGAATTAGGTTAAGCTGTATGGAAGTCTTATATCTTTCTTTTCATCTGCACATGCTGATCAAGTCCTAGCACTGACCAGAAAATTCGTCTGGAAGGCTGTCATAGTCAAAACAGGAATCTTTTTTTTCTCAGCCTTTATTTGTCACATATACTTTACTGCAAAGTAAAATTCTTAATTCTTCACATATCCTAGTTTAGAGAACAGAGTCAGCAATTATACAGTGCACCGGGGCAGACAGGGTTAAGGGCTTTGCTCAAGGGCAGGACAGTGGCAACCTGACGGAGCCGGGGCTTGAACCGCCAACCTTAACACAATGAACCACCACTGCCCCCATCTGCCCCTTTTCCATAACTTGAAGAAACCTGTGTTGCTCTAGAGACAAGGCACTGTCAAGAATTTCAGGTGATTGCTTTGTAGATCTTATCTGAAACTTTTCTTCACCTCTTGCAACACTGCATACTCACTTTTTACAGCTCTGAGGAAATCGCATACACTTTACAAGAGAGCAACCAGAACTTACGAACCAGAATAAAAAGCATCAAGTTAAAACCAACAGAACTTATATAGCACACAATGCATTGTTCAGGTTGTCAAGTCTCTTAACAGTGTGTCACACACTAGATTAAGGATGACTCTGGACTGTTTTTAGACTGGATTAGGAGGGACTACATCATCCCTTCAGGGGTGCCAAATGTCAAAAACCCTGACTGTGTTTACATTGCATGTATAAAACTTTTCATTCAATTTCTTTGCTTCACATCAAAGGGAGAAAAGCATATTTTTTTCTGTCACACACTTACTGACCAGCATCCTCTACACAGCTTTTTGAGACTTTGAGACATTGATTTTCTATGGCCTCCATCAAGTATATGGGTTTCTCTACTTAAATCCCAACAGCTTCAAGAGATCTGGTTATTGTTCTGTTACTGTTGCTAAAATACTTTATGTAATTTGTTTGCTCTTTGGCCAAATCATGTCACTGTTGTTGCTCTGAAATTTTTTAAATATCCAAAAATATCATCTTTTCTCTAAAATGTTATTTATTTAAATTCCCATTTAAGCTTTGTGGTTTTACATTTCTTTCAATTTGCACTGGACTATGCAATGATCTGAAAAACCAACAGGATATTTTGGAGAGTGTTTGAATGAACATTTCTCTACATGTTACAAGGAAAACATAAATCATATGTCAAATCATGGCATGGAGAATAAAAGTGACGTATTCCAAAACTTCTGGAAACTTACTTAGCTATTACTGGGGTCAAAGGTCAAGCATTCTAAACTGACCATGTGCTCCAGTCTCTGTCCTTATGCACTAATTTACTAACGTACTTCCATAAAGATCAGATGGCGGCAAATTAGTCTATACTCATTCACACCTGAACAATTTAGAAAATACTATGTAGGAAACCCATAGGAAAATGTGAAAATCCCAAACGATGCCATATACTGTACATAGTATACTGTACATAACATATGGTGCAACAGGTTGCAGCTAGCATTAGTTTCAGCCATGTACTTTTGCCATATGGGAAAGAATAGCTGGAGGTTTGGTATCAGTGTTTCTATTAGGTTGCTAGACTAGATATTATTTAGTAATATAAAATGTCTGTCTACATAAAAAGTGAGATAAATGCCCTTAAGCATAACCCGTGGCACAAGCAAGTAGCTGGCAAAGTATGAAGAGCAAGTTAAGGCACAACTCTCCCAAATAACAAACTTCTCTTATCTGACGAAGTTTAAATATCCCTCTAAGTATCAGATGGCTGTGGCATCTAGGACGGCTACGATTAACTGTATAGCCTGGGGTGTGCTGTAAGGTGTAGTGCTGACAGCTTTCATAAAACTCATGTTCAAGGGTCAGTCACTGTTTCTATACACGTGCAGGAAAATACAAATACCAGTGAATGTCCTAGAGCAAGCGTTCAATATTTCCTATTTCTCCAATGGACACAGAAATGGTTATATAATAAGATCAGTAGTATCAGGACAATAAATAAGGAAAGTGAATCACCTTAATGATCACTGACACTCAATAAAACCACAGCTTCAGTTTACTCCACTCTGTGCTCATCTCTTAGCACTCAGTGCTCTTGGCCTCAGAGCTTACAACTTATAATTAACCTTTCTAAAGCAGTGATTTACTGCAGGTGGCTTAAAGTGGCTGTATAACACGTAAAGTCAATGGAAAATGTCTGGAGCGTACATGTAGAGATTTGTCAGTGGACTCTCTCATTATCTTTCTTTTTCCTTCTCTTTGCCTTCTTTTGTCTTTTAGCATCTGTTTGATAAGGCACTTAAGGAGTAATTAATTTTTTATAAAATAGAGGCATTCTCTATTCACTTTCCAACATCAGGGCTGGGTACAGAATATCCTATTCACCCTGTCGAAACATTATTTCTGTAGAAGTATTGTTGTGGTTTCTGTAGTAATCCTTTCTGTCATAGCCAAAGGGCTAGATGATTTTGTTTTAACATGCTGTAGGTCTCATGACTCTGGAGTCCTAAAGTGTTTTAAATCGCTTGTTTAAAATGTTCCTATTGTTATCCACCTAATACAGTAAATCTCCTACTCCTAGTATCTGAGATATTACCCACTGGACCCTGGAAAGTTTCTCCCAAACAGAGCTATAAACTTTATAACAAAAGAATTCATTCATTAAAAAAAATCTGTCCAATTGAAGGTCTAGAAATGACATTATCCAACCCAGTTTTATCTAATCCCTTTCATTCTGTCATTTCCCCCAAACACACTAGCTAGTCAGCATATTCACTAGTCAAAATTTTGAAGGACACTGTGGCACTGATCGTCTAAAATAAGTAAGGTAAAGTTTTTTATACATGCTCTAGGCATTGGACAAGCAAATGTTTAACAAACTAATGTTCTTTCTCATCTGTTCAGTCTAATATAAAATCAACTTCACTGCAGTGAAAAGTAAGAGATTCTGATTGTTCTTTTTTTTTTTTTTTGCACCTGTTACTCCTTTTGCCAACTTTTAGTACATTAGAGCCTCTGAATGTCTGAGAATGAGATGAGGAAGTTCAATCTTATATTGGACATTGATTGCACCAAAACCAAATGTTAATTTCTAGTTATTTGTGGAATCCCAGTTTTCCTGCATCCACTTAAACAATTTCTCACTGTGACCCCAACTCATCCATCTTAGCATCTTTGGAGCCAAAGGTCAAGATTGATGAACTCACCATATGCTACCACATTTGCCTTACTGACCTTGATCTCATGACCAAGTCTTCAACTGTTGTTAGAGGCGTCATGTTTAAGTAGAAGTAGGTCTATTTGTCCAACTCAGGGCACCATGCACATACGGTGCCCTGAGTTGCCCCACTCACTCACATCCAGCCATAGTCTATCCATTAACAGTAAACTTTCTCTCTTTTTTTTCCATATTTGTCACATTTTTGGAAAACTGAGTTAAATTTTACTTGCCAGACCCAGGTCTAATTACTGACAGGACTGTTAAATCAAGAAATCCAATTGAAGACTGCTAAAAGATTCCAAAAAGCAGCAGATCATGCCTTGAGAACAGATGAGAAACAAAGACATGTCGTATCAGTCTGGAAAGGGTTACAACGCCATTTCTAATGCTCCCGCGAACCATGGTGAGAGCCCTTATCCACAAATGTGGTGAACCTTCCCAGAACTGGCCGGCCTACTTCTACAAAGTCCACCTCTAAATGGCTAAATAAATAAATAAATTATGGTTTTGGAGAGGCCTAGTCGAAGTCCAGACTTAAATCTGATTGAGATGCTGTGGCATGACCTTAAACAGGCCATTAATGCTTGAAAATTATCCAATGAAGCAGAATTAAAACAATTATGCAAAGAAGGATGTGCCAAAATCCCTCAACAACGATGTGAAAGACTAATTTTCAGTTATTGCAAACTTGATTGCAGTCGTGGCTGCCAAGGGTGGCAGTTAATTCTTAACTCGAATGTTCGTAAGTCGGGGATAACTTTTTCACATAGGGTCAAGCAGGTTTGGACAGTTTTTCCCACTTAGTACTGTAAATGAAAATCAAGAAGAGGCAAATACTTTTTCATAGCACTGTAGGTGAGACTACTTTCTAAATTAAAGCTGAGACTTGGACGTGGACGGTTACTGTGAAGTACTGTGTACCGTAGATGTGTGTGTGCCTGACTGTGGGGAGGTGGATGAGTGATATTTCAGTGGGTGTGAGAATGTGCACTTGGTGAGTAAAACCTATCTCCCCTCCTCAGTGTGGGTTCTGTTGTGGATCGTGATGTGACAGCACTGTGTGAGCTCCACTGGTTCGTAGTGTGTATTTGAAGTCATGAGGGTTTGGCTGGGCCTAATAGGGTGGATTCTGCTTGACCTACAAGGTCAAGTACTTACAAGACACAAAGGTCAGAGGAATAGCTTGCTAAAGGTATGTGTATTTATGATTTGTTTAGATTATGATTTACACTGTGGCCATATACTTATGTAAAACTTAACAAGCTACTTCTTGCAAGACAAAATTAATCTATTGATTTGCAAAAAGATGTAGAAACTTTGGTTTTGCTTTTATAGGCAGTAAGGGACAGTCTTTACTAAAAGGGTTTTAGTTTCTAATCATACGGCTCCAGTATAATCTACTTTAATTAAATTTATAAATTAATTCATAGCATTTGTCGTACAAACATCTTTATCACAGTAACCAAAAATCTGGAGCTGAGTCTATAAAGTTTCTACTTTATAGTAGAAACTTTACTCTATTACTATTTTTTTCTTTGCATTTCTATATTTTAGAAATTAGAAAATTTCCCGGGAAACATTCTCCCAGTATCTTAGAAGAAATTGCCAGTTAAATTTCACCCTTACACATACCACTGTCTCTAAAGTGGAGTTGTGGTCTTTTGAACTTGAAGTCCGAACAGCCAGCTATTTGTGTGTACCTGTGTAGGAACTGTATAAGTTCCCTTTCAAAAGGCTTTACTCAATGTTGCGTGAATACGCTATGGGAAATATATTTGTCTCGTTGCCGGCTGTGAGGCATGTGTGAAAACACGCCAAATTTTTGGCCTACATAACCTCGGTCAGGTGACGTCACCTAACTAGGTGCACCTGGAGGTTATAAAT
>JAOTQY010000018.1:2827163-2837459 GCA_026413445.1 Dolichallabes microphthalmus | reverse complement strand
ATTCCAGGGCACATGAATGTGGGAGCAGATTTACTGTCCAGACAAGCTGTGACACACGGGGAATGGAAACTCCACCCTGACGTAGTCAGCCAAATCTGGGAAAGATTCTTTACAGCAGAGGTGGACCTCTTTGCCTCTCACGAGACTGCACAATGTCCCCTCTACTACTATCTTACTCATCCAACTCCTCTGGGTCTGGACGCGATGGCCCATTTACGCCTTTATGTGTTTCCTCCAATACCTCTGCTCCCAGGAGTCCTGGCAAGGGTCCGTCAACACGGTTTGCGCCTCTTACTGATAGCGCCCCATTGGCCGGCCAGCGTATGGTTCTCGGATCTAATATCTCTTCTCGATGGCTCACCTTGGATGATTCCAATGAGGAGGGATCTGCTGTCTCAGGCGCAGGGGACAATATTTCATCCCCGACCCGAGCTTTGGAACCTTCACGCTTGTCCCCTGAACGGGACCAACTAAGTCAAGCTGGTCTTCCAGCCAGCGTAATTGACTCTATTCTAGCTGCTAGGGCTCCCTCCACTAGAAAAGCTTATGCCCTCAAATGGAATGTATTTGAAAGTTAGTGCATGACGAAGCAGGTAGACCCAGTCCACTGACGAATTGTTTCAGTTCCATTCTCAACCATGCACCCTGTTGTTCTTGAAGCTTTCTGTCCTCCGCCTTTGGTAGCTTCGGAGCAGGAGAAACTTCACCTACTGTGTCCAGTACGTGCTCTTCGGATCTACGTCCACCGCACCAGCCAGTGGCATAAATCAGAGCAGCTCTTTATATGCTATGGAGGCCGGAACCGGGGGGTGGCGGCCACTACACAGACCTTATCTCACTGGGTGAGAGATGCTATTGCTCTCTCCTACGAGGCGCGTGGGCTCACTTCGCCTCTAGGAATCAGGGCTCACTCAACCAGGGGGATCGCTTCATCTATTGCACTAGCAAGAAGTATTCCCCTGCAGCAAGTTTGTGACGCGGCGGGCTGGTCCTCTCCGCACACCTTTGTTAAATTTTATAGTCTGGATGTTCATGCCACTCCGGGCTCACGAATCCTCGCATCAGCTTCCCAGACATAGTTCTGAGACCTCTCAGCCTTGTGCGCACACGCTACACAACTCGGGGGTCCAGACACTTGCAGTGCGTTGGTACTCTCATTCCCATAGCGTTTTCACGCAGCATCGAGTGTAGCCTTTGAAAGGGAACGTCTCAGGTTACTTTGCTGTAACCCTGTTCCCTGAAAAGGCGGGAACGAGATGCTGCATTCCAATGCCGCACTGCCTACGTGACCGGACGTCCGTTAAGACAAATCAATCTGAGGAATGTTTCCGGTTCACTCCTATTCATAAACTGCAGGTGCGTCTAATCAGATGACGTCACCCGACCGAGGTTTTATAAGCCAAAATTTGGCATGTTTGATACACACATGCTTCACAACCGGCAACATGAAAAGATATTCCCATAGCGTATTCATGCAGCATCTCGTTCCCGCCTTTTCAGGGAACAGGGTTACAGCAAAGTAACCCGAGACGATTTCGGCTGTAGCTAATAATAACCATTAATAATAACATCACTGTGTACTAACTGTATATGAGTGAAGTGACAATAACGCCAACTTGAACTTGAGTAAATACAGGCATGCTTGGGATGAAATTGTAGCCATGTGTTTATCAACACTGTTACCACTGAAATACCTTTCTCAGGCTGCATCAAACAAAAGCCTTCCTTTATCTCTTCTTTTTCTTCTTCTTTGTCTTTCGGCTGTTCCCTTTCAGGGGTCGCCACAGCGAATCATCTGCCTTCATCTAACCCTATCCTCTGCATCCTCTTCTCTCACACCAACTAACTTCATGTCCTCTCTCACTGCATCTATAAATCTCCTCTTTGGTCTTCCTCTAGACCTCCTGCCTGGCAGTTCCAACCTCAGCGTCCTTCTACCGATATGTTCACAATCTCTCCTCTGAACACCCTTTATCTCCAAGATTCTGGAAAAGATAGTAGCACAGCAGCTATGTTCATATCTACATAGGAATGACAGTAAACGAACTCTATCAGTCAACATTTAGGACCCATCACTACTTGTTAAAGTAGTACTGTAAATTACCTCCTATTGGCCTCTGATCAGGGTTGCGTCACTATACTTGTGTTACTTAACCTCAGTGCAGCTTTTGACACTATTAATATAGTATTCTCCTTCACAGATTAGAAAATGTAGTAGCAATTAAGGGAACGGCCCTCTCGTGGCTCAGATCCTATTTGACTGATCGTTATCAGTTTGTAGATTTAAAATGGTGACCATTCTGCATGTTCTCAAGTGGAGTTTGGTCTTCCACAGGGTTCAGTTTGGGCTACATAATTCGTAAGCATGGTATTAGTTTTCATTGTTATGCTGATGACACACAGTTATACGTCTCAGCAAAACCAGATGAGAAAAACAAGCTTATTAAAGTTGAGCAATGTGTGTAGGACATAAGAGATTGGATGTTAATTAACTTTCTTCTGCTTAATCCTGATAAGACAGAAGTTCTAGTCATAGGACCACAAGCAGCTAGAAGCAAGCTTTCTGATGTCACTGTAAATGGCCTTTCTGTTCCATCAAGTGCAACAGTGAAAGACCTCGGTGTGATTATAGATTCCAGCTTTTCATTTGAAGCACATGTAGATAATATTACTAGGATAGCATTCTTTCACCTCAGAAATATTGCCATGATACGAAATATATTGTCACTAAACGATGCAGAAAAACTAGTTCATGCTTTTATCACCTCTAGGTTGGACTGTTGTAACGCCTTACTGTCTGGTTGTTCAACTAGGTGCATAAACAAGCATCAGTTAGTCCAGAATGCAGCAGCGAGAGTACTCGCTAGAACCAGAACATACAAGCACATCACCCCTATCTTACTGTATCCACACTGCATTGGCTCCCTGTGAAATTTAGTATCGATTTTAAAATACTATTGACGTATAAAGCATTAAATGGTCTCGCGCTGCAGTATCTGAGTGAACTGCTAGTGTCTTACGATCTGCCACCCCTACTTCGATCAAAGGATGCTTGTTAGTTCCACGTTCTATGAAAACTACAGCAGGGAGCAGAGCTTTTTCTTACAAAGCCCAAAGTTATGGAATAGCCTTCCAAATAGTGTTCAGGACTCAGACACAGTCTCAGTGTTTAAGTCCAGGCTAAAAACCTATTTATTTAGCCAAGCATCTTTGTAAATAGATTTCCCTTAAGTTAAGGATCAGATCTGGGGGACTCATGGATGTAGAGTATTACGGTGAACTGGTATGTTTAGATGCTGTCTTTCCCACTCTCATTGATCTCTCAGGTTTGTTGACGATGAAGTGATTGGTCGCTTTACATCTCAGGGAGCCTTCATGTCTGTGTTTCCTTTTGACTCTCCCTTTTAGTTATGCTGCCATAGTTAGTCCTGTCGGAGTCCCTGCTTGCACTCTGCACTAAATATTACATTCACATTATACATTGTTTGACCATACTGTACCTAACTGCCATCTCTCCTTCTCTTCTGCTCTCTCCTCTTCTCTCTCTTCTCCTCTCGCTCTCTCTCTCTCCTTCTCCTTGTCTCTCTCGAGCTGGAGTGATCCAGACCCTCTCTGCCCCCTGGAGCTGTCTGACTTGTCCTGGTGTCCTGCTTCTGTTCTCGTTGCATGGATGCCCCGTATGGTCTACCTAGGATGCGTGTAGTGACTGTGGACGGCTCCACTTTTCCACGAAGACGGTCCTGTTCTCAGCTGATGCAGACATAAGCATAGTTCAGGACTGGAGTTTTCTAGACTGTGTACCCGAGCCTCCAATAACGAACTGGATTCCATGTTAACTTAAACACATCTCCTGTTATACTGAACTTCCAGCCTCGCACAGTATGATGCAGATCAATCCCTGCTATCCATTTTCACCCAAATGAGGATGGGTTCCCTGTTGAGTCTGGTTCCTCTCAAGGTTTCTTCCTATTACAATCTCAGGGAGTTTTTCCTTGCCACTGTCGCCGTCATCGTCGGCTTGCTCATCAGGGACAGTCTTATCATTGTGATTCATACACATTCACATCTCATACAAACTTAAAAAATTCTTTTTATTGTGTAAAGCTGCTTTGCGACAATGTCAATTGACAATCAAAATTGAATTGAATTGAATTGAATCTACCTACTTCAAAAGACAGGTCTTTGAAGTTAAATGCAAATGAATTAGCCAGGAGTGCTTTCTATACTCTCACTGAACAAGCAATTAGAGGTAATTGATGGGGCTTTTGTTTTGCTTGGGGAGAGCATTATTGAGGAGAACTGCAAAGTGTGTACTCACTCGGCTGTGATGAGAAAATCCCAGGACCTCCCTGCCATTCTAGGCACTTTTTAATCTTAATCAGGATTGTTTTTTGGGGGCGTTTGTGTGCGATAGACAGAACCGGCCATGAATGTACAGTATAATAGTGAACTTGCATGTTAAACAGGAACTGAAGGCACCATTTTGATGATTCTTCCTCCAATATATGCGGAAACTCAGCAAAATACAGTTTGGACTGCACATTTGATGTGCGGATGCTTTTTCAACTTCTTTCGACTTATGCTTTCAATCTCTTCCCCAGAATGACAGTGCGGTGGAAACTAATGGAGAAGATGTCCAGGAGAGTAGAAATGCCCTTCCCGACGTCTCTCTGGTGAGCCACGCATACGGTTTAAGAACAACCACATACACAGGACTCAGGTAGAAAATCAATGACAACTCATGTCTACAGTAATCACACATCTAAAAAATGTGAGGTATGAAGTAGGATCTGGAAAATGTCTTGCCAGCAACCCTGATCAGAGGCCAATATAGCAATGCTGATAGAACTGTGATTCTATGTGACGTAAAAAGAAAATTTTTTACTCAGTATCCTATCTCCTATCCATATCACATCTGTAGCATACATGCAAAATTGATTGACCAGCGTTGGTTTTTTTAAATTGTAATTGAAGTCACTTGCAATGGAAATTCAAGGGCAGCTATGGAATTCTGTCAGTGGAATGTACTCGAATGTTTAAATGGTAGGGCTTTTAGCCTGAAACAGGCATAATAAACCTCTTGCCAAAGCCCTTCTTAGGTGATTTACAGTATATCTAATAATGTCATTTTGATGGCTTGGACTTGGTGGTATGCACATATATGTTCAAAAAAGGCTTCATACAGAAAAGCCAGTTTTTTGTTAACATTTATACCACAGTGCTGGCAGATTCTCCAGTCTGACTGGCAACTTTCCAGAATGGAAGCATTGATCCTTCCAAATCAATACTTTATTTTAGCTTTTTTAGACTTTAAATTTAGTTTTGATTACAGCATGCAATGTTTGTCCATTTCACATGTGGAAATGATACTCCCAGAACAACTCCCAGAACAATTTGAGGAATATGCCTGTGCCATCTGGGGGGATAAAGGCAGTGATGGGATAACTTGGTCTTTCAGTATATTTAGGTCCTCAGCTGACTTTTTTTACTTATTGAATTTTATTGCCATATACTGTAATGTTCCTGAGCCTAAACCTGATGAACTAAAGCAACGCTCAGATCATACCACTGCTTCCAGAGTTTGTTCAGTGGCCACTTTGCATAATGGGTGCATCACTTCATGTGCTTCCGTTCTTACATTGATACACATATCACTCTGGAATAAGGTCACTCTGAACTCAGCAGACCACTTGACCTTTTTCCATTGCTCCAAAGTCAATTCCAGTCAATTTTAACTCAATTCCAGTCATTTCAAATCTCCGTAGTTGACCCCTCTACATCTACAACTTGTCTTTTAGCCAGGCAGCGTACAGTCATTGATATGCTGAAGCATTATGTGAAGAGATATTTATTTTATGTAAAATTTATGGTAGGAGTCTCCAGTGTTGGCACTTTGGCAGTTATAGTTCTGAACTTTGTGTATTCTTTCTGGTTTCTTAGTAGCATGATACACTTGAGGTTTTGTCTCATTACCTTAAAGAGAAGCCCAGGAGGGCGTGATTTTTATAGTTGCTACAATATTAGTGATAATAGGAACTTATAAAAGTCCCACAATCTTATTTTTAACAGTTAAAATATGTCACATTATGTTCATTAATACATTAAAATTTGTAATGAATCGTAAATCGCTGTAGTGTATGAGGAACAAACTGTTTAAGGACATGGCATTATTGGAAGATAATCACTTTTAGGGTGGTTATGCTTTGCTTGTAGTTTGCTTCGTGCTTCATTCACCACCCACCTCTTGATTATCTTCCTATAACAGCGTGTCCCGTCATGTTCTGTTTCTTAGCTATGTATGTACGTCTATGTGCAATCAAGCATTATTTCCATAGAGTAAGAGTTTAAGTTTAAAATAACTTTGATATAAATAAAAGCATTCTACCAATATAATCATTTATTGTTGGCCCTGTAACTTCCCTTATACTGTATATCAAAGCCTTCTTAGATTACAAGCTTTTATTTTTTTCTTATTTCAAGGAAATTGGACTACATGTGTGGTAGATCGTGATTAGATGAAAACCTCTTGCATAGCTATGTAATGACACGGTGTGCGTGGGTGTTTCTTGACTTCCTGTATTATGAGGGCCGAGAACGAGAGACAGGTGCTCTTTTGTCAAGGTGGGTAAGACCTCTAATGAAAACCAATAAACTCCGTCACAGCTGTTTCCATGGCAACAGACACCTTCAGGCCCGGATTTGTTCGACTGGAGTTTTCCAGTGATTTCTGAGAGCCTGGAACACCACTCAGACAGCTCCCATTCACGCTTTTGATTAGTTTCTCTCTCCAGTCACTCCATTCATTCAATTTCTGCTCATGCTTTTTGCTTTGTTTTCCTTCATTTTTCACTTTGTTTTATTCTGTTTCTTGTTTTTACCCACGCATGAATGAGCAAATCCGTGTATTTTGGACAAGAATTTTGGGCTGGATAATTGAATCATTAAATGGTTTTTATGTCATGAAATAATCTGAGACTGATGTAAAACACATTCTAGAAGTTTTGAACTTTAATAAGTTTAATGTCCGATGCCCTGTTCTTCCATCCTAGGATGAAATGGGGTCAACATCAGAACCCCCACCTTCCTTCAAGCCCCCTCCTCCCCCTCGCGTACAGCGTCGCCCCAGCCGTAAACCCGCCCCCAGCAAACGCCCTCCGTCTGATTCCTCTAACTCTGACCTACACATCTCTACCCCTTCCCACTCACCATCCAAGGACTACACACAATCCAAAACCCCTCCAAAGGAGCCTCCATTGGCTCAGCTCTCCATGGTGAGTCAGCACTCCATTGGTCCTTTCCCACGTGTTCAGTCCCCCAACAGGTTGAAACCGCCTCCAGCACCAGCAGTCCCAGCTCCCCCTGCTCCTCCTCCACTCTCGAGTCCAGAAAAATCCCAAAGCGCTCCCTCTTCCCCAGCCTCCACCCAGCATTTTGTCATGGTGGAGGTGCACAGGCCCAACGGAGAGCCGGATGTCAACGAGGTCAGACCGCTTCCCCAGAGCAGAGGTAAGAAGAAGTAGCACATAGTGTCTGGTTAAAAAAATATGATTAATTGAATCATCTAGCTCAGGAGTTTGCTTATTGATAGCAGGGCATAGGCAGGGGATAAAGCATGCTGTTGGCTGATTGTTTATTGATGATGTTATTGGTTTATATGATCTTTACTGCATGTGCATATTGAAGTACTCTAGAAGAAAAAAGTAATTACAAATTGATTTGATGGACAAATTAGTTGCCAGGTGGACTCAGATAAACTGTGAAAGTGTTTAATTAATCCTGAGAATTTTCACTGGGTAAGTGCTGAGGCACAAGAGAAAGTCTTTGGTTTTCAATATTGGGTTTCCGCCATGTACAAACATGTGCAAAAGTTAGTACCCTCCTTTAATTGTGTATGTGAGTAAAAACACTCAAAATTATCTGATCATAGAGGGTCTTAATATTAGCCAAATACATCATCAGACGAACAACAACATACAACTTTTTTCACCATGCCATTATTATTTATCTAAAATAAAAACTGGATTTACTGTACTGTAAGTGGCTAAGTTGCATCCAGGTGCTCAGCCAGGTGTTTGGACCTCTATAAAAGCAGACATTTTGGCGGAAAAAAGTCTGGATCATTCAGGTGTGTGTTAAAACAATGCCAAGAGAGAAAGGCATAAGCAATGGCCTTAGAGAAGCAATTGTTGCTGCAAATCAATCTGAAAATTATTTCTAAACAATTTGGAGCGCCACATCTTCAGTGAGAATGATTAATCACAATTGAAAAGACAATTCTTCCCAGGAGTGGACATCCGAGCACATTTACCCCAGGGACAGCACGTGGATTGCTCACCCGAATGCAAAAAAACTCAAGAGCTACACCTCAGATCCTACTAGCCTTACTAAACATATTAAATGTTAAAGTTCGAGACAGCACAATTAGAAGAAGACTGAACAAGTATGGGTTGTTTGAAAGGGTGCCAGGAAGAAGATTATTCTATATAAAAAGAACATGGAAGCATGACTGCGGCTTGCAAAACTGCATCTCACAAACCTTCTGGAACAATGTCGTATGGACAGATGAGACCAAAGTAGATTTATCAAAGAGGAGTTGTCATACCCACTGTTAGGCACAGCGGGGGAGGGGTGATGATTTAGGCTTATTTTGCACCCACGGAAACTGGGCACCTTGCAGTCATTGAATCAACCATTACCTCTGCTGTACTGTATATCAGCTTATAGTAGGAGGCAAATTTGTCCAATAGCTAAAGCTTAAGGCAAAATGAGTCATGCACATAACAATGATCCAAAGCATATCTGTAAATCAGCTTTCAGTATGCTTTCAAATAAATGGGTGAAAAATAAAACAATTAAGGTTTCTGGAATGGCCTAGTCAAAGTCCAGACCTCAACACAATAGAAATGGTGTGACCTTAGGAGAGCTGTGCATAAGCGAATGCCCCAAAACCTCAATGAACTGAAGCAATGTTGCAAATTCCTTTACAACAAGGTGAGAGACTGATGAAGTGATATAGGAAACAACTAATAAGTTAAAGGTAGATCTACAAGGAATTGAATCATAGGGGGTACTTTGTATTGCTGACTTATTTTTATTTTTTGCCATCAATGTTTGTTTAATTAATGATGACATGGTTATACAGTATGTTGTTGTTCGTTTGAGTTTGTATTTGCCTGAAACTAAGACCTGCAACGATCAGATTATTCTTTTCTTTAAAACAAAACACATTAAAGTAAAATAGGGGGTACTAATTTTTCCTACTCCTGTTTCTTCTTCAGCAGGTTGATTGGTGTTTCCAAATTACCCGTAATATGTGATTACATTGAGTTTTCTTGTGTGCTGCGATGAGTTGGCACCCCATCCAACATGTACCCCATATTGACCCTAGACAGGATTAGCACTATAGAGAATAAATGAATGAACAAATAATGTATTATATTAATAATAAATAGAGAGCACTAAGTCAGCTGTTATTTACAGCTTATGGCCTGTTTATGGACAGGCCAGCTCTCAGGGTGTGAAATTCACTGCGGCAACGATGGCATTTTGTCGTCATGCCTTGACCAGTTGCTGCAATGACCTATTAATATCAGTAAAGAACGGAGGCAATCATTGTGCCCTTTTCTTATAGTGCCTTGGTGCCCTTTTTAAAAAATATATATATAGAAATTATCAAAATATATTTGAATATCGATAGTAATATCACCAACAGTCAACACTGTATCACAATTTAACCCATACCCTACTAGCCAGGAGTAATAACTTCATGCATTACTGTATAAAATGTGTGAAGATTCTTTCGAATCCAGGGCTTTTTCCCAGCACTACATCAGCGCATACAGTGGAAGTTCTTTGCTTCCTGTTTTCTTGATTCACATGCACTCAGCCTGCCACAATATGCTACGAGTGCTTCATACATACACATGCTCTGTGTAGCACCGTTTTTCCATGTCACGAAACTTCGCTCCATGTGCATGCATCATATGTACGTAGTTGTAGGTCTACTGTATGTACTGTATGTGTCTGAGAACTTTAAATGATGCTGACTAGGCATCAAAATGAAAGGAGCATTTTAACTTTTTTAGATGAGAAACAAAGAAATAATCAAATATGAGAATATTTTTAATAATTATTTCACAAAAACACCAGACTGTTGTGCTTGCAACAACTGCAAATTGTAGCCCGCCTAATACATGACAGATCTAGTGTCTAGTGTTGATTAGTTCTAAACAATTTAGTGTGCCTAAAAAGTCAATAAGAATTACGAATAAGAATATACTTTTTTCAAAATTAAAT
>JAOTQY010000018.1:2814358-2827063 GCA_026413445.1 Dolichallabes microphthalmus | reverse complement strand
GATCTATTAAATAATTGTATCAGTTTGGCAGATTTATTTTGCTGTTTATGTGGTATAATGTCATTGCAGCAATGTGCTTTAAAGTATTTATTGTTTTGCTAGAAAGAAATTAAATAAAATAAGTTTTTTAATGAAATGTTATGTTGCTTGCTCATTTTAGTCATTTACAATCGCTGTGTCTTTACAATGAATTGCATATTATTTTCCATATTCTAGACTGGCACTATTGCTAAGTTGCAATAGTCTTTGGCCCTTGTAGAGCTTCAAAAATGATTAGTGCCAATGCTATTTGTTGGACATTAAAGACCAACTGCAGTGCCCCATGGGACTTGCAATGAATTATTCATGTTTTATATTGTGTTGTGTCTCATCTTATTTTCAATATTCTTTAATTAATTTCAGTAATAAGGATAAACTGCTTTTTCAAAAAACAGAACTTTGATAGAGACTTCAAAGCACAAGTTGTTCTAGATAAAGCCATCAGCTATATACTGTGAATATAATAAAAACTAAATTGACAGTGGATTGCATATATAAATGTGCTGAAATTTCTTCAAATTATATGATTTAGAAATTAATGTCATCATGGTTTTCATTACGTAGTCTTCTATGTGTGAAAATTTACATGGGAGCATGAATGAGATACAAACATTTTCTGAAATTCATGTATTGCCTCACTGACTCCAGAATTGATTTGTAATGTGCAATGTATATGTCTACATTGGATGTGGCAAAATTTTGCCCTTCATTTGTAATCCTACAGATGGCACGCTGTAAACTATTTAAACATTGGCTGCCAGCACAACATCCCATGTGATAGGAGTGAATTACTTGCTGTTATTGTAACAAAATAAAATTTATATTGAATCAGGATTATTTATAAAATTGCGATACCAACAGAGTCGAAATGCAAATCGAATCAGCACCTTAGGTATCATGATAAAATCATATCGGGTCACCCCTGGGTTTTCCCATCCTTAATAGCTGTCGATGCTGTCTGATTATTAGGATGATAAATTTATAACCCTTCCAGACCTTAATAAGGATCTTTAATTTCAGTGACAAAATGGATATGTCATATCTCGGATGAATCCTTCCTCTTTGCTGTAGATAATGACTGGTGTATGTGTCTGTGCTGCAGGGTCCACTCTGTCTCAGCTCTCTGACAGTGGTCAGACACTAAGCGAGGACAGCGGCGTGGACATCGCAGAGTCGGGACGCCTCAGCAAAGAGAGCAGTCCCCGTCCTGCCCGAACCCGGCCCCTGAGAGAGAGTGCAGGGGGAGGGGAGGGCAGCGCTGTGAAACCGGTGAGACCGAGAGAAACAGAGAGAGTGAGAAAACTCGCATATGAGAAAACAAAAATAGAAAAATAACAGGATGTCAGAGCTGAACTGTTGCATAAAGATTGTGTGTCTGTGCTTGGGTTAAAATATCATACTTTGATACATCAAGCTTTATCATGCTTTATATTTGTTTCTCATTCATTTCTTTTTATTTCCATTTCATCTGTCATATAAAAAATTATCTCACTACACTGAAAATGAGCTCCGCTTTATGTGTAAACACTTAGAATACTGCTTTACAGATAAACACATGGCTGTGAACGAAGCACAGCTTGTCGCCTTTTAAAATGATCGTGAGTGGGATTGTTTTGTGCGTTCGGTTGTCAGATTTCAGAAGGCAAAGGCTGTTTTACGAAAGCCAAATGTGTATGTGTAATGTACCTGTATATCTCTTTCTTGCAGACATTTTTCAATTCAGAATTTTTTATGTCTTTCTGTTTCTCTCTGTGACTCTGACAGCCTGGTCTTCTTGAGCCCATGTCAACTCTGGTGCGAGTACCGAAGAGCGCCAGCACGTTGGGTATCGCTATTGAAGGCGGGGCCAACACACGCCAGCCTTTGCCACGCATCGTCACCATACAAGTGCGTAACATCGTGCACTCATGCTTATTACACTCCCTGTGTTTTTTACATTTACTTATGTTCTGCAAAGCCTTCATAACGGCTCTAATCTGAGGTGCTGTTAGTTCTTATGGTAACTCTAAGTGAACTTCTCTGCAGCAGATGTAAGTGTTTGTCTTGCTTTTGAAAAGCATCTCAGATTCCACAAACTGTTGATCCTTAAGGTGGATTGGCTACAACAGCAGAAAAACATATCAGGCTCCCCTCTTCTCAACCAAGAATCTAAAGTCATAGTCATATTTCCTTCAGTAGAACACAGTGTGGTCGCTTTTATCAGATCGGTAATAGATATACAGTAATAACCCTACAGTATAGTTACCCTTGTTTTTTTCTTCTCTCAAAAGTATGAAAACATTCTTGTTTCTACTCCTTTAGCAAAGAGACTTCTTAAAATAACTGTAAACATACTTTATTCATAATATTTTAATTGAATTATTAATTTTATTTTAATATAGCATATTAATGAGTGCACTAATATATGCATTTACATATTCTCATCATGAACATGAATATCATGGGGAATAAAAAATTGGGCAGAAGGATTGTACGAAATACATCTTTAATAGAGGAAAAGCCATGAATTTGTGGTGCCAATTTTTTATTTTTTATTTTTTTATTTTTTTTTCCAACCCTTACTTTGTGATTAACAAAGTATAAAGTATAAAGTATGCATGGGGTCAAAATGATACATACAGTACAGCACGCTTATAATGTGTTCAACAAGCTTCTGGCAAAATACTCACTGGATATTTGAATCTATATTTGAACATCTGGGGCGTCTCCTGCTATTCTGATGCATGTGTTGGTAATCCAGTGAGTGCTAAAAAAAACTTTTTTTGCCTGGGATTGAGATGACATGAACAGTTGTGTACCAAATACCCCATCAGTGAACAACAAGTAAGACAAATCATGACTTTTGATTGTGTAGAGTAAAAGGAACTCAGTTATGAGAGTTAAAAACTCCCTTTATTTCTCTAAATAATCTCCTGCTACACTAACACTAAGGCACTTAGCCCAGCATTTCACTAGAGCTTCGATGCCATCGGGGTAGAAAGTTTCTCTCATAACTCAAAACCATGGTCAGGCTAGATGCCTCACGTCTGAAACTCTGGCCTCCCAGGAGCTCCTTTAGTTGCCTAAACATTTGGAGGTGGCTTGGAGCAAGGTCAGGAATGTACAGAGGATGCCGCAATAACGTCCAGCCAAGTTCCTGTGACATGCAAGTGGTGCAGTGGGCAGTATGAGGTCGTGCATTGTCATGCGAAAACAAAACACCTTTGGTGATCAAACCAAAAATGCTTTCCGCTCGCTGAATGTGTATACGGATCACAGATGCAGAGCTTTCTTTTAAATCTTTTCACAATTCAAATGTTTTACTGTGGCTAGAAGTCTAATCACTGTACTGTTCTTGAAGTCTTCTGTAAATTTTAATCGGTTTTACACCTTCATTCACCAGAAATGTATGGTTTTACTTGCATTTATTTCCTGTTACCCAAATGCTCTTTTGACCATGTAACATAGATTTTTTTAACCCAAATGTGAATGGGTTTCCTCTTAAGTCAAGGTTCATTTCTCATGTCATCTCAGGGAGTTTTTCCTTGCTACCATCACCACTGGCTTCCTCATTAGAGAGTCATTGAGCTATAAATCTGTTCATCTATTCATAAACATATTCATTATTTTCTTTTCATTTTTTCAAATCTTATTTCTGTAAAGCTGCTTTGCGACAGAAATGTTTAAAGTGCTATGTAAATAAAATCGAACTGAATTGTATTTTTATGTTGGCACAGATAAGATACCAGCTGTAGTCAACCATGATCAATAACAGAAAGTTAGAACTTTTGGGCTTGGCAAATTATAAGAAAGCTTTGGTCTTGCTTTTCAAAAATGTGAACTTTTGACCACAATGATACCAGCTGCAGCTTTTATTAAAGTTAAAAGGTCTTGTTTTTCAAATTGTAGCCCATAACCTTCATTGTTCTGGGAATCTTTCATCAGATTTGGAATGTGGCTATGGGTTTTGTGTTCATTTAGCCACAATGGTGTTAGTGAGGTCAGGTATTGATTCCCGGCGAAAAGGCCAGGCACGTAGACAGCATTTAAGTTCATCCTAAAGATGTTCATTGAGGTTAAGGTCAGGTCTCTTTGCAGGCCTCATGGGTTTTTCCACTCCAACCGTGGCAAGCCATGTCTTCATGGACATTGCCTTTGTGCACAGGGGGGTTGTCATGCTGAAACACATTTGGACTCCTTACCTCAGGGACTGGAAATCTTTATCCTAGAGCAAACCCAGACATTCTAGACAATTCTGTGTTTCTAACTTTGTGAAAACAGTTTAGGAAGGACCAAATACTGTATTGGTGGGATGTTCAACTGTCCACAAACATTATAGCATTAAATAAAAGCATACAGTAACATACAGTATAAGAAGTGGATGCTGTGAGAAACTTGCATGTGCCTCAATGTTAGTACTATTTATTTTAGTTACAATCAATTTCTTCCTCCCACTCAAGACGCATAAGAGGACATTTCAGGAATTATTGTCATTTAAATCACCTGTGCTTTAATTCTCCAGACTGGGCAGCTAAAAAGCATGGCTCTCGATTATATCATTTTAATAGAAATGCCTCCTAAACTCTTACAGAATTTGAGAGGCAGAATATAGAGGTTCAATTATGAGCTCCCTGCCGTCTGTCACATAATAACGTAATGAGAAGGCAAGGGCAGCTTGACTCGGGGAAATAGAGACAAAAGAAACACATGGGGTATCAGACAGTTGAAGGTCCACTTATGCTTCTATTTGAAAGGCACTTGCAGTTTATATTTTCCAAAACTAAATCATCTGAGAATTTTCTCTTTTTAATGTTGCATAAAGCAGCTATGTTCGACCTATAAACTAGCAAATTAAATAGCTGCAAACCAACCACTAACACTGATGTTTTTACATTCTACAAGATGATTACTTAGTGGGAAATAATTAATACAAAACAAGGCTTGAATGAGTTTTGTTCAGTCTGTTGTGTTAATTTACTTTTATCTGCAATCTTGCTGAGTCGCAAGCTTTAATCGACCTGTTGGAGGTTTGATTATATGCTGCTTAGCTGTGAGCTGCTGTTTAGGTTGCTGTTTTCTGTGCTAATGACTCATTGCTAGTATATATATATATATAAATATAGGTGTATTCATTGTGGCTTGAAATTGGGAGTGTGGCTGTGTATTTAAGATTGGATAAACATGCAGTGTTTTAACATACGCCAATTAGCCATAACTTTAAAACCATTAACATTGAAACCACCTTGGTTTTAGGTTCCCATTGGAACTGACCCATCGGGGTATGGCTCCATGTCATCTCTGCTGTGTAGAAGTATTTGGATGCTGGGTTAGCAGCTAGCCTTGACCCTGTGCATGGCACTGATACCTTTCTGTTGTTGCCAGCATTTACTTTTTTAAGCATTTACAGCAATTTCGGGTCAGCTAGCATCCAGCCCCGACAGGCATCGATGAACCTTGGGTGTCCATGATTCTGCCACGAGTTTACTGGTATATAATTGATAATCATCAGTGCTATTCCTGTTGGTTGTGGTAGTGTTGTGACTGATCAGTGTATGGTGATGTCCTGTAACCAAGGACAAAAAAGAAAAGAAAGAAAGTTTAAGCATATGAGAGTTTTTTTTTTCATTAGATGAACTGAACAAGCAGGTCACTGATTTTAATGAAAGTGTACTTTAGCAAAGATATCGTACAGAGATTATGACATGAGATGATCTCTATTTGCATTCATTATTGTATACATACTCATCAGCCACTTAATTAGCACAAGCAGTAATAGTACTGTTCATCATTGTGTGAATTGCACAAGGAGCTGGAATCATTCTGTTAAGATTCTGATCCATGTCGAGATGGTTGCATCATGTAATTGCTGCAGATTTGCCAGCTGAACATTCGAGCAGCGAATCTCGAGGTCTGCCACATCCCAAAGGTGCGCCGTTGAATTCAGCTCTGGTGTCCGTCGAGGCCATTGAATTACACAGAACTCATTGTAATGTTCATGCAGCCTATTTGAGATGACATCGTGCTTTGTAACATGGCACATTGTTATGCTGGATGTAGCAATTTTAAGATATGTCAATTGTAGCCTAAAAGGGATGACCATGACCAACAGAAATACTCAGATAAAACAGACGATGCGTGATAGGGTTTAAGAGGCCTGTGTGTGCCAAGAAAACATTCTCATACAAACAATCTCATACCATTACATAACCAACAACAGCATGGACCTTTAATACAAGGCAGGTTTGGATCCATGGATTCATTCTATTGATGCCAAATTCTGACCCCACCATCTGCATGTTGTAGCCATCAGTTTCAGTGAGTCAGTGCCCAGTGTAGCCTCAGAGGAACTTGATGTATCTTCTGTTGTTGTAGCAAATCTACCTCAAGTCTACCTTTGATATGTTCTGAAGTGCTTTTCTGCTCACCACAGTTATGAGAGTAGTTAATTGGACATATATTTTAGCATAACAACTGTAGCAACTTAGCATAAAACTGTAAGCTTTATTCTCTCATCTACACATTAATGTGAGTAATGTATTTGAACACCTTGGAGTTATTTAAAACAATACGGAAAGCATGTGACACCAGCACTAAAGTCTGTTATACAATGAATCCATGCTGACTATAAACATGCTTATATAAGTCTAAATGAGCTTACTGTAGGAGAAGCGAGGTGTCTGGAACAGTGATAGTGTGTGCAAGTGTTTGGAGATCAGCAGCAGGGCTTCGTGTTGTGAGGTGATTGCATGTATCATGAGTTGGAGCGAAGGCTGGAGCTCTTAGTGCCTAATGTGCGATGAAAAAAAAAGAAGTTCTCATTAAGGCTGGCTTGGCTACAAATGAATACATTGAATAAAAAGCTCAATGGAGAGACATGAAGATGGAAAGAGCTTTTAATGAAGCGAGGGAAGCAGAAAGAGAGAGTGAGATGCTCAAGAGGACGAGACAGATAGCCAGGCAGCCAGGAGTAGATTTTAATCCCCTGGCCATGGGCGGTTCATCAGCAATGGAAATGGGTAAAGCAAAAACAGCAGCTGCAGACAAGATAGTGCTGAAGACTTTTTTTTTTTTACACCATTTCTGTTTTGTCCCAAATCACAAGGATTCATCAGCCTATAGTGATTTCCACTGCTAATGTTTAAACCCCATTTTCCAGCACTGCCTGTCTTCTCGTATGCCTGCGCATTTTCATGCTAATTATTAATAGCTTTTGTATTCATGTAAAACGGTTCTCTCTCCTTTTCAGAGAGGAGGCTCAGCTCATAACTGCAGGCAGCTGAAGGTGGGCCAGGTGATTCTGGAGGTGAATGGAATCTCTCTGAGAGGACGAGAGCATCGAGAAGCAGCCTGCCTCATCGCTGAGGCTTTTAAGACCAAAGAGAAGGACTACATCGACTTCCTCATTACGGAGTTCAATGTGGCGTTGTAAGACGTCTCAGGCGTTAAAGAGGACGACAACTGTAAACTCCTTTGGTACGAGGACGTCACTAGTCCCGAGCAAACTGAAATTCTCTCATCAGATCCTGTATAAGTCCACCTAGTGAACCCTAGCTTTGTCATTCTGAACATGTTGAACTGGCACTGCTCAGTCTGATCACAATCGTATCTTTGGATGCTATCTGTCTTTACTTGAGTCCTTTTTACACAGATCATTCCCTAGTCATGAAACAAATTCGATTCAGTGTCTGTGTCACAACTATGCGCTCATTTCCCATGTTGGAATTTACATCTTTAACCATTATATCATCTTCATCTCAGATGTCTAATTTTATAAAAGTATGCACTTCGTGTAGCTATTTTTGTGATCATGACACAAACCCAAGATGCTGGCATTATATATGCTATGAGTATTCAGGACTATCTGCACAGACAGTAATTTGAATAAATGTATTATCAAGAAATATTGTTAGACATTCAGTTAAATGAGCTTCTTTTATTTCCTTTCAAAGCCATAAGGCTCAGGACAAAGGTATTTTCTCTTAATCAAATATAGTTAGATTTAATGAAAAAGCTTCACGTTGGTATTTAGTAGTAGACATGACGTGCCTAGATGGCAGCACTTAGAACAGATGTGTGTCCTGTCTTTTGTACAGTTCTGTGGATATTCCTTCATCTGTGTGAACCTCAAGGGCATAGTGTTTATGCATCACCTAATCTGTCTTCTCCACAATGGCAGTACCTTTAATGAAACTATTATTTTATTCAAATTTGATTACGCCATTCTGTTGTATACTAATTATTCGCTAAAGACACCTAACGGATTCGCATTTAGAAGCCACAACTGAGTTGTTCATACAGTCATACATGTTTAACAGTGATTCCATAACTCTGCCTCTTCCTGATTTTGAAAATGTAAAATCCAGGTATATACGATAGGGACACAAAGGCAGTGTGTAAAGGCAGTGCATCTTTTGATTAGGGCAATCTGTAGATCAGTATCCATGGCTTGGATCAGAACACAGATAGACAGCAACAAGCCAGGATAAAGCCAGGAAATCATATACGCGGAACAGGAAAACAAGTCAAGAAGTTACTACGACAGAATGGCAGTCGATTTCACGCTTGAGTTGAAGGAACAAGATCGTAAGTAGTTCTTTAAAGGTGAGACCTAGAATAGGTGCACACATTAGGTTAAAAAAAAAAAAAACAATGGCAGAAACAGATGAAGAGAGGACCAAAACTATAGTGCATTGCAATGTAATCGAAAAGCGCAAAACAAGAGATGACCACACGTCTGCTTACTCGTTCTACTGTGAACTGGATTGCCACGTGATCCATAAAGCATATTAAGTTTAATATCAGAATGCGAGTATTCAGTTTATCCAAGCAGGTTTAAAACATTGCACTGATTAGTAGGATCAGTAATTAGTAATTATCTTACCAAATGTCGGCCAGACAAATTAATAATTTCTGTTGGAAAATAATTTCTACAGTATATGGTGGACAAGAAAATTGCCAGAGCATCAACGCTCTGGAGGTGATGTACCTGGTAAGATAAGATCTTACCTTATTACTGACATTTCAGGATTTCTGACCGAAGGCGATCAGTTCTAGTCGAATGAAAAAAAAATATATGAACCTTTCTTTTCAGTTAGACCACTCATTGATTTTGTTTTGTAAAAGTCTGTAGGAAATATTTACTTTTTCTGGTCCACTTAGACTACAAATGAAAAACTAATAGCCCAGACATGAAATGTGATTGTGCCAGGTGCCTGGACTGGGGATTTGCTCCTCCCTGTGTTGGGTAAAGTAGCCTATTTATGCTGATGTAGGGACATACAGTAATATTGGTATACAGTACTGTGCAAAGTCTCGAGCAAACCGTCATTTCTCCACTTTTTTTTACTTCTAAAAAGACAGACTTTGTTGTATTTTTTATGCAGTCTTGAGGAATGTTTCTTCAGGCCTCCTGAAGGACTTTTCTGACTCTAATCTTTTGGCATCAGACCATCTAACTAAAGGTATGAACTAGTGAGAAACAGGTGCAGATGATGACAGATGATCAGGCCGGTGGTTAGTATACTGGTGATGCTGAATGATGATTTGTTGGAACATACAAGAGGGAAAGTGAGGTTGTTACACAAACACCTAATTTTTAACACCATTCAGAATGCCACAATATACAGTAAAGATTTGTGCGCAATTCTTTTATTTAATCTACATTATTTAATTAAATAAGAAGAAATGAGAAGTGGCCTAAGATTATTGCACTGTACTATACATTCACATTATGTATTGAGACTTGACATGATGTTTTTATTGATTATTCGCCTGACGTTAAATACTGGTTGTGCCATGAGGCAATGATAAAAGAGGTCCCAGGTTCAAACCTTGGGTTCAGAAATCCCAGTTTCACAAAATGTAGAAATCTGAACAGAAAAATAGCAACTGGCTAAAAACAGAAATGAATTTACTCATGTCTAACAAAATTATTAATATGCCACGAAATACATTTGAACATAATCATGCTCTAACATTCCTGTCAAACAAATGCTACTGTTGATGAAATGGGACGGAACACCTGTTCATCTGCTCACTTCAGTTTCCTGTAAAATGTGCAGAAATGACAATCTCATAATTACACTTTTATTGCTTGTCAGCATGGCTCCTTTCTTGTTTTTCTTTTTCTTTTTTGTAATAATTACTTATAAGATATGACAATAAAATCCTAGGACAGAACATACTGTTCATACTGTTATCATGAGAAAGAAGTGACAGACAGAGAGAAAGGACCAAGAATAAATCTCAAAAGCGACTCACTCTACACCTGAAGCTTACTTATTTTTTTAATCCAGAGAACTCATGATCCAAAAGAAAAATGAAGAGGTACTTTATCTAATTATGATAGTACGATCTGAAACAAGACAAGCTCATCAGGTCGAGGACAGGAGGGGAGCTGTGCAGTCAGTGTAACTAATGAAAAGTTGCAGAGTGTGAAAAGAGAAAAGGAGATGTAGCAGAGCTGAGTCTTGATGTGTCACTCAGGTTACATAAACACGGAAGAGTGGGAGAAATTAGAGAGAAGGATTCTAATCTTTTCAGTGTGTATGTGTGTTTGAGATCAAGAACCAGATCTGCCAATAACTAATAACTAAATGACTCAGTGAAAAACAAATATTAAATAAGATCTTTTTAAGAATAGAAGAACAAAACCAGATTTATTAATACTTTTCTAATTTAATTCTTTGTGTAATCTGTCATTGTTTATTTATTGATTTTCTGTAATAATTAACATATCTATTATTTATGATTTACTATTTATTTCATTTTTCTGTACTTTTATTGATTTACTTGTTTGTTTGCATGTTTAATTTCTGTCAATCAATTCTGATTGATCAAAACTAATTTAATATTTTCCTATATCTTTGGTTTTTCTGTGAATTCTTTGGAAAAAATTTTTGGTTTAGTTAATGCCGTACAGCAACATCGAAAATGTTATATAGCATTAACAATAATATTTCTTTAAACTTATATGATATAAGTTTAAAAAACAGAGATTATACATGATCAAAATTTGGTTTTAAATCATAATACTACATTAAAATAGATTTATTTATTTTTTTACTTTATTTGATTTATTTAGGAAGGCATTTTTGCCCAGTTTAGGCTACTTGCTATGATGATACTTAAGTATACCTTGAAAAGCACAAACTTTACACAAGAAATGGTCAAAGTTTCAAAGCATTAAAAAAAAAAGATTAAATTATTTATTATATTTTAATTTTATTTAAATAGATTTGTGCTAGAGGTGGATTAAGTTAAAAAATATTTTGGTGTAGAACATTTGAGTAAATATCAAATATGTTGATATTGGTGTTGGAAATAGTTGAACACATTGGTAATCGGTTATCAGTAATCCTTAATAATGAATAAGTCAATAAGCATGATTGGTTAATACATTTTCTTCAAAGAAATGAATTGAATAATGAATAGTCATTAACATATTATATTTATTTATTTCCTTGTTTATTTCATTTGTTTAGAATTTTTAAAAGATTGAGAAGCGATTTGTGTAATATGGTTTTAATTACACTGACCAGAAAAATTAGACAAGTCCTGGTTAAATTCATTTATGTATTTTTCAAATTCATAGCACAATTCATCCTCAAAGGATTTACTCATGCATTCATTAGTATTTTTTAAATCAGATTTGTTTATGTATTTTGTTAACAACATATAGTTATAATTCCGTGGCACAGGAGGTAGGAAGCAAATGTAGAGTATAACATACACGAAAAGCATAATTTCATAATTACCTTCCAGGGCATAACACAGAGGAAAACAAACCCAAACAAGTAGAGAAAGTCATGAGAGACCAAAAAATTCAATTACTGTAAATGAATATTATGTTGTAATGAATGTTTAGAAATCAATAGCTACAATGGGCTCAAAAATGCAGTACAGTAACGAAAGCAAGACTAGTGACTGAATCTCTGGTATTTTATAATATGGGTTTTCCCCCCAGGTTTTTCCCCATGTACATGGAAGTAATTGATCTCAGGTGCGCGCGTGTGTGTGTGTGGTGAACCGGAAGTGTGTTGGATTTCAAGTAGGAGCCTCTGGTGATGTTGAGGATTATTGTTAGGTGAGTCTGTATCCATAGCTGTTTATATATTTTTATAGACTCCAGTTTTGCTGAAGTTTGGAGAAATTTTTCATTCTAGTTCCAGTTCTTTGTCTGTCACTGGTGTAAATGTTCAAAATAACCGACATGAGAAAATGGTCTGACATTGATTAAACTCAAGGAGAATGTGGAATACTGTACATAAAAGACTTATTATCATGAGATTAAATGATGAAAGAATTAACCTCCCCCATGCGCTCTACACACTCTCCCATTAGTAATGCAATTCAATAACTGCAGTTTGGAAATAACTAGTTACTAATTAACTAGTTATTTGCTCATAGCCGTTATTGAATTGTGTTTTATGGTGAATGAAGGGTTAATAAATACACTGAACAATAATTCAGTTATGAAGGTAAACAGGTAAACCAATTATTAAATAAGCCAATGCTTATTTATGATAATAGGAATAAAATTGAGATATTGTTATTTACTTATGTATTTGTATACATTTTGTGCCTTTTTTTAAATAGTTATTTGCATATCTAGGCGGCACGGTGGTGTAGTGGTTAGCACTGTCGCCTTGCACCGCCAGGGTCTGGGTTCGATTCCCCGGCCAGGCT
>JAOTQY010000018.1:2705665-2719916 GCA_026413445.1 Dolichallabes microphthalmus | reverse complement strand
CATTTTGTGTGACAAACATGCAAAAGAATAAGAAATCAGGAGGGGGGCAAATAGTTTTTCACACCACTGTATATATTTTTAGAGTACTTAAATGAGGATTCTGCGATGTAGCAAGAAAGAGGAAACTTAGGCCTCATTTTGCAACAGAATTTTCCTTCTACCTCTTATAATAACTTTCTGAAGTAACTAGTATGGCAGTGTTCATTATAGTGCTTTAAAACAATGTGTAGGATTAAAACTTTCTCTATTCTTTTCAAGGATCGGTATTTATCAACTGTTTTTTTTTTGCTGTGCATTTGAATACCTGATCTGATATGACAGGTCACAAATAATCAAGTAATCGGCAAATAAATACAACAAAATCCAGTATTTCCAGTTTTACTTAAATATTTTTTCAAAATGTATGTTTGAGAATGTATTATTTTAAATAATAATAATAATAATAATAATAAATGTCCAGTGAGTTCAGTTTGCAGTTTGGATCTTTTCCCACAGAATTTGGATGTATTTATATAACTATAGTGAGACAAGAGTTTCCTGTAATCACACTTATTTCACCCTGTCTTTCTCCTCCCTTACTCAGTTATACTTTAATATCCTTTTCCAGCTTTGAATAACTAGCCCAGAAGACAAGAGAGAACACAACACCTGCAATGAGATTGTAGCTATGTTTAATCCTTTGCAGCTGTATTGAGAATTACGTGGCTTGAATGTACCAGCTGCAGAGTACCGAGGAATGACAAAGCACACCTTGGATTCATAATGAAAGCAGTCTGAAATGACTCATAGTCTTCACTTCATAATTTTTTGTTTTAAAGATGCTCTATTAATATGCCCCATCCATTTTCACTTAACATCATTTTTCACCATTTTCATTCATTTATTGGCATTAAATCCGGTTGCATTAAACCTCTCTTGTGGCAGAAAAAGTATCAAAAGAAAGCCAGTTATTAGCCAAATAACCTATAGTGTGTGGCTCATATTTATTTCATGAGTTATATGTTTTGAAGGCAATGTCCAACTTAATCAGGGTTGTTGTTTTTTCAATTAGCCTCTAGGGGGTGCTATAAATAAGATATGCATCTACGTAGCCCCACAACCTTTTAACAGAGTAAGTTGAAATGTTGTGTGCTTCACCAAAAATAAAACACCAATGATGGAACTACATCAAAGAAATGATAATAAACTTACTATCTAAATAGAAAATGGTTGTTGGCATCCACAAGTATTATTTGACCTTTTACTTCCCCACCACAGATTAAGTTTCATAAGCCTTGTGTTTTTGTCCGTTTCTTGCACTTTTGTGATCAACTTTCTTTCTGATACTTGATAAAAGCTCATTGAGCTTACTTTGTTCGATCACACTTAACAACCGAAAATGACACAAAACTTTAGCCACATTGAGAGCTTGCGATAGTGTTTCCTGTGTAGATAATCGCTTCTTGCCCTCCCGCTGCAGTCAGGTCAAACAACATTTATTTGGATATTTATAATATCTTTAAGATTGGGGAATTGAATGCAAGTTGTGGATGCTATGCTAATGTTATCCTATGCTAGGTTCTAATATGCTGTACAAGGTAGAATTTTTTTTTTTTATTTTTTTTACTTTAGCTATACTACATCTTCATAAGTATGCCTCCAAAATGGTGGATAACTAGGAAAATCCTATAGGTAGACACGACCCAATGTTATCTTCTGTTATTATACCTCCATGATTTGGACCAATCAACAAACACAGCCTCTAGCAGCCAATCAAAATGGATAATTGCTATAAGAAATAACCAATCATCATGAGTGCAATTAGTCTTCTGGTCCAGAGCAATTGGCCACAAGGTGGTGCTACAGTAACCAACTTTACTTTGGTTCTGCAACTCATGTAAGCTATTAGCTAGAATGAATCTTCTAGATGCCTTTGAATTGGTGATAGCCCCTGCATCAGCTGATATGATTAGTTAAAAAAAAAAATTCAGTATCAGGACATTCAATTATCAAACAGGTTTGATAAAGTTTACAAGCAGGTTCACTAAGCCACAACTATTCAGGCACAAAAAATGATGGCAAAAAGCCAAAAAAAAAGAAGTCAGTACTCTTCTCCTTGCATATACTGAACTAGAACAAGAGATACACAATATTTATATTGTCTGAAAAGTAATTTACTCAAACACGAAATGAAATATTTTGAAATACTGGATTTTTGACTTTCAACAGCTGTAAGCCATAATCGTTAATATCAAAACAAAAAAGCCTTGATAAAAAGATTCACTGCTTGAGTATGCACTTAAATAAATAAAAATAATAATAATTAGTTGCACCAATGTGGGAACGCATGAGGAATTATAGTCATATATACACATACCTACCACTATTATTGGAAAACCTTTGTAGCTAATACATAATACAGGTCAAGAGCTTCAGTGAACGTTCACATCAAACAGAACGAGGACGAAAAACAAGATTGAAGAGTCAGATTTTAACAATGATTTGATCTTTGGTGCCAGACAGGCTGGTTTGCGTATTTCAGTACCTGCTGATCTCCTTGGATTTGAACTCAAAGCAGAATTCTTTAGTATTTACACAGAATGGTGTATAAAATAAGAAAAAGAAAAATACCCAGCGAGTTCAGTTTGCCCTTTGGAGGATTTATCACAGAATTTCCCAAATTTATCAAAGAAATCTTAACCGAATAAATCATCCAAAGAATACCGGAGAAACCAGGGGCCCAGCCCAACATCTGGAGAGCTTACATAAATAATTTGCAGAAGCCATTAATCATCAGGTACGGTATGTTAGGTTAGGACTGTGATTATGAAGACTATAAAAACATACAAAGTCACATCCTTTTGATTTTATCTACTTTGTCTCACTCACTCACACACACACACACACACACACACACACACACACACACACACAAACAAACCTTCTACCCTAGAGGTGCGAGGCCACAGTGCTAATCTACTTTCATGAATAAATAATTTTTTTTATATACACACAGCCTTTAGTGCCATTTTCTTGGGTAAAAAATAACAACAACAACAACAACAATAATAATAATAATAATAATAATAATAATAATAATAATAATAGTAAGTGAGCGAGATTTTTCAAGAAACTTAACTGTAAACATTTTGATCTCCATTGTGAGTTAAATGATCATTTTCCTTTGTATATGTATATGAGCTTTTGTTTTGTAGATACCTGTACATATATACAGATACATTTTTATCCAATTATACAATGTGATAATTGTAAGCAATTCAAATAAAATAATATGGGTAAAATAATTTTTTTAAAGGAACAAACGAAATCTGCATATCACATGAGATAAAACAATTCAGAAAAGACAAATACAGTAAGATAAAAAAGATCATAAAATTACAGTACAATGTAGTGCACAGCAAGAGATGTTGCATGTGATGTTGGAACAGCAAGACAGAAATGCAGGATTAGACGTGTTGTTAAAATTGATAACGTAAGTGCATGCAAATACTAGATGTTCACTTTTATTAAAAATGTATTTATGCAGCAACATTTGTTCACACAGCCTCGAAAAAATTATAATTAAAAAAGTGTTAATACAGAGAGAATTTCATGATATCAGCAATCACATAGTGATGCTTGTGATATCTATTGTTTTAAAATGGTCCTTGAGACGTATGCAAGTTCCTACTTGTATGTTGCAATTTAGATAAGACAGAGTTAACCTATCTCATTTGGGCTGTCACGCCTTATTGCTGAGTCACATTTTCCTTCGTTGTTTTTTTTTTCCTGGTTTGATGTAACAAATGAGACAGCTTCTAAAAATGTAGAAACCGACATTGCTTGCTGATGGCTTGTCAAGATCTCGTGCTCTTTAAACACTGATGCACTTTGTTTTATGGAAGTGTGCATGCCATGGGCAATTTCTCATGTGGTTTCGCCCCTTTTTCTCTCTCAGGAGTTACATACAAAGGGGAAACTCAAAATGTGTATTTGATATGCATATGAATTGTATTTGGAAACCTGACCTGTAATTTAGCTCCAGGTCGGTGTCAGATTACACTGGTGTTATCAGCATACTAACATTAAGCCCCATAGAAAGTCATCATAATCAGTGTAATTGTTAAAAACCGCTAAAAGATGTAATGTGGAAAAGTCACATTAATGACGGTGAGAGAAATACAGATTAGTAAGAAAGGATTTAATATTAGTTTCACTCCATGCAACAACAATTTCTTCTTCTTTTTTCGTGGTAGTGTTGTGACAGGAAGTAGTGTTGTGAAGGCAGACGGAAAGCGATGATATGTCTTAAGGCATGTCAGTGACTGGAGCGCGAGTGAGAGAATGAGACAGGTTGGACAGGTCAGTCCAGTGGGCAGGTATTCTGAATGCTCATCGGGTGTGGTGAAAGGCAGGCAGAGAAGAGACGATCAGACTGAATCTGGAAGATAGACAAGAACGGAAAAAAATAGTCACGTAAACAGGATATTAATTGAGAACATTTAGCTTTTTTTTTTTTTTTTTGCTTTTTTTTTTTTTTAAGTGCTGCAGAGGATTTGGAAAGTATCAGTCCTTATACTTAGTACTACACTTTGACTACGATTATTGGACTCAAGTGGCTGATTGGGCCTGTTTGGACACAGTGATGTAAACGTTGTTTCTAGGTTAGCTAGTAAAGGTTTGACAGCTGAAAGACCACACGAGGCGAGGACACAAAACCAGAGACATGGCAGAGGCACCAAAGATCGAGCTCTTCATCAAGGTCACAATCTGATTTGTATGATTGTTGAGTTTATTTTTCCTGTAGAAACCCGGGAAAATTATTTACAAAACTCTTTCCCAAAGTTTAGACAATGTTGCATTTTCTTCTTTCGTAATGTGATTGAACTCGATGAGAAATTATTTGAAAAAGTTTGAGGTTTGTTTATGTCAACAATGTTTGAAGATGACTTCACTCTCTCTCTCTCGAAAAAAAGTTTCACACTCAGTACAGCAATTCTACGGTTACAGAAAAATCTAAGGTAACTAATTTGTGAAAATACTGTCCACCATATGGTATCTGAAGGTCAGGCTGTTTTCCTCCACAGGCGAGTGATGATGGCGAAGGAGTTGGCAACTGTCCGTTCTGCCAGCGGCTCTTCATGATTCTTTGGCTAAAGGGGGTTAATTTTACCCTGACCACAGTGGACATGAAGCGGTGAGAGAAATACTCAGTGATTATGCAATCATTAAAGAGGGCATTAGTGTGTAACGTAGTTACCCCACCCTCCTAGCTGTGATCTACCACCGGGCAGACTTCGGTCCCAGCTCTAACCCTAACAACAAATGATTTCTAATTATATAATTTTTATAATGACTCTGTACCATGTAAGCTCTCCAGACGTTGAGTTGGATACCCTGGTTCCTCATATATTCCTTGAAAGATTAATGGTTCAAGATTTCCTAAGATCGTCTTCTTAAGAAGGGAAACTTTGGCAAAGTGAAAAACCAGGTGCTGAATCTTTTTTTTTTTTACCTCTTCCACTTTCAGTTTTTGGAAGGAAGGTATTTGCCTGTGATCTCTAGATACAAACACTTGTCACTGGGAAGTATACCCTCAAGTAGCCTTGAGGGTAATGCAAGGGGTTTCACTTTAAACCTGTTATGAAACTCTTATATTGAATCTTCATTAGTTTGCCCAGTGAGGCAAAAAACAAAGAATGCTTTAAAGTGGAAGAATTCCTTTTTTTTTTTTTTTTTTTTTTTTTTTTAAAAGAATGTACCCAGTGACTACCAAGAGTCACTTCTATCTCAGAAAAAAATTGCTCTCCACAAAATTAGATCACCATATTCAGGATGGGTGTTGTTCAACGATTCCACTATACTGTATAGGCAAACTGTAGAAACCAGTAGGGTGTTGGTTTTAATAGTTGATCACAAAAGTTGCTTAAAATACAGGGTTTCTTTTTTTTTTTCCAGTTTTTTTTAAAAACTTTGAACCTGTTCCAACACTCGATGTTGCATTGTCATATATTGAATCTTCAATGGTTCCCTAGTCAGACAAACAAAAGAACACTTTATGGTGGTATATTTGATCTTTTTTTTTAAATCACAATGAGACATTTTCAAGTACAAAGTTACTAAAATAAGGTTGTAAGGTACAAACACTTAGCATTTAGTTGGTACTATGTTTGTCAGTTTATCTTCTCATAAAAAAAGTCAGATTAATCTTTCTAACTTTTCAAATGGTTCGACTTAGGAAATATGTTGACCGCCTAGAATTAAGAATATTTTATGTATTTAGAGAAATGTAATTGCAAATCAGTCTATTATTAAGCATATTGTATAAGCATGTGTGTGTGTATCTGATACCCTTTGCATTATTTGGGTCATTGTAATGAAATTTCCCTAAAGTGATAATGTAGAGAAACTGTGCATAATTCCCAAACACAGGCTTGGTGGCCTTCAGGGTTAAAATCACAAAGATCACTGATTACCATTCGATTGCTACGTTTTTCCTCCCCACAGAGCACCAGAGGTTCTGAAGGACCTCGCTCCAGGCTCTCAGCCCCCATTCCTCCTTTTTAATGGTGAGGTACGCACTGACACTAATAAGATCGAAGAGTTTCTGGAAGAGACCTTGGCACCCCCAAAGTAAGTTTGCACCTTGCACCACTGCACCACAGAGAATGTATTATGAAGTCATCATGTCATTCCTAAGATTTTATCTTGCACAAATGTGAAAAAAAAGTGTAAGAGCTTGTATAACTCGATTGATAAAAGATATGATCATGTGCTCGTGTTTGTCATTCCAGATATCCCAAACTATGCTGTCGCCTTAAGGATTCTAACAGAGCTGGTGATGATGTCTTCCACAAGTTCTCAGCTTACATCAAAAACCCCAACCCTGGACTTAATGACAGTGAGACTTGTTATTTCCTCTTTGTATGTTTTCATCTCTTTGTCAAGTCCCACAGGGGATCTTTCTTTGCTTTGGGCTAATGAGATTAGAATTAGAGGTAGGTTTAGGTGTCACAAGGCCATAATTGAACTGGGCTCAAACCGGGGGAAGCTGCATTAAACATTTTTGCAATTGGAGGTCATCAAAGAATGAATATGCTATGTGTATATGGGTTTGTATACAGATAAGTTCAGAATTGAAAATTCCGAACTCATGCAGGTTTATAAATAAATGAACTGGTAGGTTTTACTGACAATAGAAAAAATAAGAATTATGAGTTCTTCCCTTTTTATTTTCATGCAAAACCCATAAGACTTCCTATTTCTTTTCTTTTTTTTATATGAAAACTGGTCTGTTATGCAACATGTTTCCTTCTTTACAGACATGAAAATATTTTTCTACTTCTTTTGGATGTTCCTGTTAGGGGTCGCCACAGTGGACCATTTGTCTCCATCTAACTCGGTCTACCACATCTTCCCTTTCACTCCAACCTCATCACATCAATACTCCTCCTCTTGGGCCTTCTACTTCTGCCTCGCAATGCCATTTCTAACATTCTCCTCCTGATATACCCCTCATCCCTTCTCTGCCTCTCTAACTTTGTCCCCAAATTGTCCTACTTGCATTGTCCCTCTAATATACTCCGTCCTATTTCTATCCACCATTGTCATTCCCAAAGCAAATTGAAACATCCTCAGCTTCCTGTATTTTGTGTCAGAAAATACTTTTCTTCAATATTATTATTTATTCATATATTTATTGAAGTGATGTTTGGAAATAAGTGGTTTTCTATAACATAATTTTTACAAAAGAAAATAGTGTGCCTAAGACTTTTGCATGTCTGACACCCATATTAATAGATATCGTGGTTGAACATGCCTGTTTAGTGACCACGATTTGCAAGCAAAATTCCATCTACATTAGGGATCTTCAACTCCAGTCCTGGAGGCCAGTCTCCCAAAACGTCTGGTGATTCTTCTCCAATACATGATGATTCAGTTGGTCTGCTACTAGATTCAGTGGGTGTGTTGTGGTGTCGGTGAATTACAAACTTTGCTAAACACTCACCCTTCAGTTGTCCAGTTGAAGATCCCTGATCTACATTTACATTATGAAAGGATATAGCAGGAGGCAGGAGCGTTCCATTGCTTAAACAATGAACATGTTACAAAGATGAAAGCACAATTGAGAGCTCGGTGGAGCAAGACCACTGTTCATATGGTTATGGAACACTCGACCCTTTAGAGGGAAGTGTATCCTCCAGATTCCCATCTATACAAGGTTCACTGGATGGTATGAAGGGAATGAAAATAATTACAGGTCATCATAAATGTTGTGATGATAATCGAAACAATCACCAGATTTCGACTGAAAAATACTTTTAGGCAAGACTTTATTAAGTTATAAAATAGGTTTATTAGAAAGTGCTCCACCAAGATCTTCAAATGGATGGAAATGTAAAGGAGGAATAATGGTCCAGAATTGGAAGGCTCGTGTTTGATTCCCAGTCAGTGCCCAAATCCCAGCCAGTGGATGCAACGCCGGTCCCCAACCCAGATAAAATGTATCTTTGTATCAATATTTGTATACATATTAGGTTCTATTTTATGTATTCCCAGTGCTGGAAAAGAACTTTCTGAGGAGTATCATGAAGCTGGATAAGTACTTGCTCACCCCACTTCCATACGAGTTGGACAAGAACCCGAATCTAACTCAGTCCACTCGAACCTACCTGGATGGAGACTCACTCACTCTCGCTGACTGCAACCTTCTCCCCAAGCTAAATATTATCAAGGTTCCAAACATTATGTCTTTTATTATATTCTATTATTCTTTTATTATTACTGTAGAGCCCTGAGCATGCCCTTTGACTCTTAACTGTACTAAAGCATTAGATTAATGCCATGTTTGTGATAGAGTTTTTGATCGAGGAATGGGAAAGCATAAACAGGGTTGGTTTAACACAAAAATGTATGACACAAAAAATTATGTAAATATTAAAAAATATATATATTTTTGACTATATTAAATAAAACAATAGTTCAAAATTTAACTCAGCTCAGACTTTTGGACCCCACTGTCTCTTCATTTGGCATTGTGTTTTAGGTAAAGTGACTTTCCCCTGAAAGTATTCTAAGCAAAATTATGTATACATGGGCCGTTCAAGTCAAACCAGGACTTTTGATCATGCGAAATAACTCAGCACAGTTATAAGAGTATAAACTACATTTTTCTTTACATGACTGCCCTCATCCCAGCTTTTCACTAGTGCTTGTAAACCATTAATGTAAAACGTTTTCTCATTATGTTGGAGCCATGCCTGCTTCACATCTGAAACACTAGCCTCCCAGGATCTCCTTTAATGTCCCATGTGGAAATTGCTCGCATCTGAGTTCCTGTAATGTGCAAAGTGGTGTTGGTGAATGATTTTGTGTATGGCCTTTTTATAAAATGATTGCACCATTCAGACATTTTACTGTGGCTAAGAATCTCATCACCATACTGTCCTTTTTTTCTGGATTTTATTTCTGTTTTTTAGTCCTGGTTTGACTTGAACGCCCCACATTTATTCAAGTTCATGTAGGTGAAGTGTTTTACGGTAACCCTAAAGCACTTTGTGGGAATTTTTTTAAAAAACTAAAACAAATGACTAGCAGTTTTTCCCCAGGCATCTGCTGGTTATGATAAAAGCCCTATATATAGCACATTAAAGTTTCAGTCTTTGACAGGTGATTTGAAACTGCAGTGGATAGTTATATAAGGGCTACATAAAAATTATTGCATTATTTATTTTTTATCCCAGCTTTCCTCATACATACATACATACATATATACAACATACATATACAACATACATACATACATAAATACAACATTCCTCTAAGGCAGGACTACGTAGTTCAATCAATTTGTAGTATTTCTCATTAAGTTACCCTTATGCAATGGGGTAAACAAGGTTAAATGCCAATGTATCTGTACAAATTCTACTTTTAACCTGAATGTTTGTGTATACTGACTGATAATGTTTCCTGTAATCACATTCTTCTTACTACATATGACTAGACTACACTCGTGCTTTTGTGAAAGTCGTTTTCGAATCACACTTGTTTATGCATTGTTTATTTGTTCTCTTTCCTCAGGTTGTGTGTAAGAAATACCGTGGCTTTGAGATCCCTGCAGCACTCACAGGTCTGACTAAGTATCTGAAGGAGGCCTACAAGCGAGACGAGTTTTCACACACGTGCCCTAATGACGGAGAGATCCTGCTTGCCTACCACTCGGTGGCCAAATATCTCACAAAGTAGATCAGGGGAGGGGCGGGGCCTGGGAATGGAGTGGTTCTGGGCAAGCCTTACGCAATATGTCTTGCAAAAAAAATTCTATGTTAGAGGTTTCAAATCACCTGTGGTTTGTAGGTGGAGGTTCTTTTTGTACAAATGAGACATTATTTGCATTGTGAATGTTTTCCGCCTGTTTTGTTTCATATAAACATGTTTGCTTATTAGTTATTATTGCTTTGGGTGCTGCCATATTCTCTGCATATATGAAATCATTGGTTTGTACAATTTGTAGTGTAACAATAACGATACTCATTAGAGGATTCTATTGGATCCTGGTGAATTTATAATGGTTTTAAATAGTTACTAATGGTTTGTGTATAAGTTATGATGGTGTAAATGGTCCTAATGGTTTAAGGGGTGATGAGGGTGAGTCTTTCCAGATGAGTTTTATCATGCTACATCTGGTAAGAGAGTGGGGGTAGCTCAGTAGTTAAGATATTGGACTGCTGCCTCAGAGGTCCATGGTTTGAGCCACTGATGGACTGTTGAGCAAGGTCATTCACCCCCAAAGTACTCATCGGGTGTCGAGCTGGTGTAAGTTATGATTGTAGAAACGGCTGATATTCCTCCAGGTAACCTGGATTAAGTGACAGGTGGTAGGTGGCATGCGGACGGATCCTGTCCCCTTATCCCCTAGATAAGGTTGAAGGTGTTCTAGAAATGCCTGGTGGTTTCCGATCTAGTATAATTTTTTTTAGAATGAAGAGTTTATAAAAGAAAGACTTCATGAATGTGAGTATAGAAGAGTAAAGGGTTTGATCAAGGTTTACTGGTTTCCTCCAAACGCGAAAAAACATATATGCGAAATAGGCGGATTGGTAGTGCCAAAGATGTAAACGAATGTGCAGTGACCTGATGTTGGACAAACAGACAGGGTGTTAAGGTCCACGACTAGGTCCGGATCCACCTCCACCTTTATTCTTCAACATTAAGCTGTTTTGAAGACGACAAACTTCATTCACATTAAAGGTATCAAAGATCTGTAACTGTATCAAGACCTAAGACCAAATATTCTAATTATGGAAACCATTAGGATGATTTTTATCATTATTTTTTTCCATGCTTTTTTTTCTTTCTGTCTTTTAGTTAAATTCTGTGTAAAAAAAATAAAAATAAAAAAAAGGCCCTAAAATAATAAATCGATTGTGACTTTTAAACTGTGTTGGTTTAATTTTGTTCATCCTTATTTGCAGCTTTTTTTTGTTGCACAATTTACTAATTTACTAATAATTACTAAATTGTAAGAATTTCCACTGACCAGCCATAATATTATAATCACCTGCCTAATACTGAATAAACCTCCCTTTGCCACCAAAATAGTGATACACTGTGCGTTCTGAGACATTTCATCACAACCAGCATTAACCTTTCCTCAATTTAATCTACCCTAGCTCTTCTATTGGATCCGACTACATGGGATAGACTTCACTCCACATGTGCATCACTGATCCTTGGACACCCATGACCCTGTCGCCAGGTCACCGGTTTTCCTTCCTTTGATCACTTTTGCCATATCCTGACCACTGCAGCCTGGGAACATCCCACACAAGCTGCAGTTCTGGAGTTGCTCTGACCCACTTCAGTAGCCATCATGATTCTGCCTTTCTCAAACTCACTCAAATCATTACGCTCGCCCATTTTTTTCCTGCTTCCAAACACATTGACTTCAGAAAAAAAAGGTTGCTGCCTAATACAGTACTAGTATATCCCACCCACTTCCATCTGCCATTGTAACAAGATATAAAAAATATATATAGTTACTGAGAGAAGAGCCAATTTGTGATGGCTGGAAAAGATTTTGAGAACAACTCCAAAACTGCAGCTCTTGTGGGATGTTCTCAGGCTGCAGTGGTCAGGACATTCCAGAAGTGATCCAAGGAAGGAAAAGGGCAGTGGTGACTCAGTTGGTTAAGGCTGTGGGTTACTGATCAGAAGGTTGGGGATTCAAGTCCCAGCAACAGCAAATTACCACTGTTGAGCCCTTGAGCAAGGTTCTTATCTGCTCCGGAGGCACTGTTTCCTGGCTGACCCTGGGTACTCAATGATTTGAGTGAGTTTGAGAAAGGCCGAATCATGATGGCTACTGAAGTGGATCAGAGCAACTCCAGAACTGCAGCTCGTGTGAGATGTTCCCAGGCTGCAGTGGTCAGGATATGCCAAAAGTGATCAAAGGAAGGAATATGTAGTCGGATCCACTTCCTAAGTGGGATATGTGAAAAAAAATTTCACTGTGCAGTAAGGTACATGTGACAAATAATTAAGTATAAACTGTGAACTGACGACAGGGTCATAGGTGGCCAAGGCTCACTGATCCAATAGAAGCACAAGTCTCCATCAAATTGATGAAAAGTTTAACACTGGTTGTGATAGAAAGGTGTCAGAACACACAGTGCTTCCCTGTTCTGGTGGGAAAGAGGAGACCTCCTCAAAATTTGGCAGGTGGTCATAATCTTATGGCTAATCATTGTATTATTGTGTTGAATATATTTTTGATACTGTATATAATTTCCATTTCGCCTCCTTGTGGTTCTGGAGCTTATTGCAATAATACTGGAGTGTAGTAAGTTTCTACACTCCACCTCCTGCGGGTTGTAGGCAGGCGGCCATGGTTGAAAGGGCATTGGGGTAAAGTATCCAGCAGGAGACCGCCGCGAAACAACGGCGACTCTGATTGGCTGGTTCAGATTTAAACAGCCAATAGCGAGAGGGAATACTCTCATGTCTCTGACAGCTGGAGTAAACAGCCGTGGTGTCAACACAGAAGTGAGAGAGCCTGGAGAAGTTTAGAATGAAGGAAGGGCTTTAAAAAAAACAACAACAAAAAAAACGAAGAATAAAGAAATTCATGTTCTCCCCTCTTTCCATTGGTAAGCATAATTTCTATCGTTTTAAGAAGAGCTGTAACGTTTACAGAGAGCTAACGCGTGTAGAAACGGCTAACGTCTCAGTCCTGGGGTTTATCTGAGATCTGCTCCTCAGACTGTTACTGCTGTTTGCTGTTTGGGAAATTATTCTCCTGACAGTTGAGTAAACATTTATGTTTTCTGTGGCGTGAATGAACTCAAGCTCAGTTCGCTCAATTTAAGCTTTAATGCTCTATAACGTTACTGTTTCTGCTGTAAACTCATGCCATGGTTACTTTACACTCTCCCCTGTGTGTAGAAATGGGTGAAGACGGACTAAAATCCTGCTCATTTCCAGTAAGTGACTTATTATTTAACTTATAATTATAATTTAAGCTCAGTCTTTTGTGGGAATACTGCACAGGGTCTTTTTCCTACCTTATTTGACTACACTACACCTTTACACCTTTTATTCTGCACCAGGATCTTCTCTCTAGGGTGTTGGTTTGAGGATCTGAGGATCTGGGTTCGAGGCCCGCTGTCGGTGGGTTGCCACACCCTGTACTACCCAGCCACTACATGCAGTGCCGGTTCCAAGCCTGGATAAAATGGCAGGGTTGCATCAGAAAGGGCATCCGGCGTAAAAACCAGTGCCGCATTGTTGTGGCCACCGAATGGTCCGCAGTGGCGACCCTTTGATATATATGTGTACCGTAAACTACAAGGAAAGACGTAGAATAAATTAAGCCATGTCTTGAGAAAATCTACATCTACAGTGACGCCATATACTGTATGATTGGTAGGTGGAAGGCCTGTGTTCGATTCCCGACCAATGCTCAAACCCCAGCCACTGGATGCAGTGCCGGTCCCAAGCCTGGATAAAATGGGAGGGTTGCGTCAGTAAGGGCATCCTGCATATATATCACCTGTGCCAAGTTGTTTTGCGGATCAGCTGGTCCGATATGGTGACCCCTTTGACAAGAGCTGCCGCAAGGCAAACCACTACCACAATCACCTCCCGTGACAACATTATTTTGAGATTTGATTGAAATTGCAATTCTATATTCTAAGAATGTTGTTGGTCTTTCGGCTGCTCCCGGCAAGGGGTCGCCACAGCGGAATATCCAGTCCGCACAACAACTTGGCAC
>JAOTQY010000018.1:2684798-2697298 GCA_026413445.1 Dolichallabes microphthalmus | reverse complement strand
CATCAAGGGATTCACCATCAAAGCCATTTCAGTGCGTCAGCTCTTGTAGACACACACTAACTCTTCCTGTTTCCACAGGACATCATTTCCCTTGTTCTAATTATTTTGCTAGTCTGGTGTATGTTCAATTATGGATTTGTGTTAATTAAAACTAATTTAATGAATAAATTAAATGAGTTATCTCATGAATTGAGCTACTTCGCCTTGACAGCGATTCAGTTTGACACCCATCGATTGAAAATCACAACGTCACATTAATGAGTCACAGGAATTTATACAAACTCAAATAACTGAGTAAATATATTTAGAGTCTAGTTTGAGCAATAAGGCTCAATAATTTTTCTTTTGACTGAATTATAAACTTCTCTTATGTCTTTGCAACTCTACCCAGGTAGCTCCAGGATAAAACTAAAAAGAACTCAAGACACCAGACATGTTTATCCTCATCTAATTTTTTTTATACACTGTAGTTTTTTAAAATGAGGGGAAAGGGTTACTGGAGTGGTGTTGATTGATGTAGTAGCATCCATTGGGTCAGTGGTGGCTCAAATGGTTAAGGCTCTGGGTTACAGACAGGTACGTCGGGGGTTCACGCCCCGGCACCACCAAGTTACCACTGTTGAGCCCTTGATCAAGGCCTTTAACCATATCTGCTCAATGCGTGCTGTATCTGATCCCAGCTGGGATTTTTAACTGGGAGATGTGAAAAAATCCATTTCACTATGCTGTAAGTTGCATATGACAAATAATTAAAATCTTAATCTTAACTGGGGTTTCTACATGCTTTTAGATCATCATGGTTCGGCTGCAGAGGGTGACCTTCCTTGCCTTGCATAACTACCTGGGTCTAACCACTGAACTCTTTAATCCAGTAAGAGAAGGCGCACACACACATGCAACACATACAACAAACATACATACGTATTTCACTGAATAGAAGTAAATTCCTGTCATTATGAATTGCATTATGTTCACCAACATAATGGAAGTGTTTCTTCTTCACAGAGGGTTTAAAACCTATAACCAGCGTACACACACACTGTACCGTCATACTGAGAATCACACATGCCCACAGTTACAGTCACACATATGTGCACCCTACTGATCCTACTCATGCACAAAGACACACACCAGTTCAAAGTTATTTCATGCTAAATTAATTCCAGCCTCACTCTCGACACCGGGTCGGCCATAAAGTGCAGTGAGAACGAACGAAAGTGATCACGGGGCCATAGTTCTCATTTAAAGGACACTGGCTTTACTGCCTTCTGGGCCATCAATCTCAGCCATTCCTCTCACCACCTTAGCTGTGACGGAAATCATAGGTTGTCACCCACCTCCTCATTCCAGTAAACTATTAAAAATCTCACGGATCTGGTCGAGCCGTTTGTCCTCTTTGACTCCTGACTCGATTTTGTCCTATTTTTTGTAAACATCTTTTTCGCTCCGTCAGCATATATTAACCACAGGCTATCACCGTGTCCTCTGCTGATGTAGAATAAACTGGGATTAATTCCCTCATATCCCTTGTAATTCCATACATCTTCTTGTACTTAGAGATAAACATGTCTTGCGGAACATAATGATAAAGGGTTATATAAACCCCATTTGCTTTTTCATTAAAATGAAATCTGAATGCTGGGAAATAAAACCTGATCGACTGTCTGTCTTGTACTTCGTGTTGATAGGAATCACAGGCTGTGCCTCTGACCTCAGTTAACAGCGTGATTGCTGAGGGAAGCCCCACCCGTGTCCCTCGCAGACCACACACTCACACACCGGTAGACGAAGATTACAGCCAAGGACATGCCGATTCGACAGACTCGGGTACAAACACGTACAAACGAACAGACTAACATAAATTACAGGGCATTTCATTGCATGTTTTGAAATTTTTTTGCTGTCCAGATGGAGGGAAAACTGCTTCATCAGAGAATTTGTCTGCAGTTATCAGAAAACCTCGGTCTGTCTCGGCACCAGTGGACAGCACAGGTATTGCCTGTCACTGTCGTCAACGTGACGCACCATGCTGTGGCTGATGTTAAAAAGTATTTTTAGGAAGGCTTTAGAATTCCAAGTACATGTTTGTACGTTCAGCTCACAGCACTGCTAATAGTCTGGAGTCTCCCAATAAGAATCCCAGAAATATAAATTAATCTACTTATTTGATGGTGGTATAGAGGTTTCTTTTTCAAGCATAGTGGCAGGCGGACGATCGAAGGTTGGTGTGCACGCATGAAAATTTTTGCCCATTTATTGCTTGAGCAACACAGGACCTTTTGATATGTAATTTCTGTTTAAAGTTTAAGTAAAACAAGGAGATTATTAATAAGGTGTATTTATTGCACATAAGTAACTGTCGAAGCTATCAATTACTGTGTAATTGTATATAAGATGTTAAATCCACATAATGAAATATCAAATAATAATAAAACTAAAACTATAATAATCTCGGAAGTCGGTGCAAACTGCAATTTGAAGTGCTCAGCAATTTGAAGCGAACTGCTGATTTTCTTGTCATGAGCACCGTGTGCGTGACTCATTGCTGCACTTCATTTTTCTTGGCCTTGAAAATGAAGTTTCGCTATTGCACCATCCTGTAAAATTCTCCCACAAGAGGCCCATTTTTCAGGATCGTCTCATACAGGCTTTCAATTCTAAGCGTAATGCATTTCCATTTAAAACTTTGTTTTCAATCTATAATACACTCGCAGGTTATCTTTGAGGTTCTTTAACCACTTTGGGTTTCAGCCAGATGTTCTATGCTCGCTTGCATTTGTTCCATAGCCTGTATACCAGCATCACTGAGGCTTGTACTAACACCAAAGCCCTCGCTGTCGCCCCCTCTCTCAGCCCCCCTTATCTCTCTTCCTTCTTTTACTTCTTCTCTACCTCACCTCTTTTCTCCCTCTTCATTTGTTTATAGAGAATGGGAGGAAGATAAAAACTCTTTTGGCTGGTTTTGTCTTCTTACATGTAGGTGGTGCCGTAATAGCAAAGTGTCAATAGCTGCCAAATTACAAAGGAGCCCTTCTCAAGGAGTGTCCTCCGGTACTGAAAAGTGAAGCTGAGTGCTTAAACGATTCCTTGAATGTCCACTTGGGGGGGCTGCCTCCAAAAGCGAGTCTATCCCCATAGAGCCCCATGTTGAAATGCCTTTTAAAACAGAAATTAAACATGTTTACAGCCTGGTACAAAAATGTCCTATTCTTGACAGCTGTACAGGGGTGAATTTTTATGTAATTTATCAGTTAAAATTTAATTAAGTTATGCAAAATTAGGGGCATGGACAATTCGAGTGACTGCTGCATTGCAGCCTAACGGCCTTGACGGCTGCACTAACTGTCTGCTGTGCACTGTACAGGTGTACTGTACCTGGAATTGTTGACTTGGCAGGAAAAATTGGAGTTGATACAGGATGACGTGTAGAGTATGGAGGACGGAGTAAAGTCGAATGGATTAGCGTGTAAATTAACGTTAGTTACCATCTTAGTTATGCTAAATTTAAAATTCCAAATAACAGTGAGGCTCCTTTTGTTCCCATTTATGGATTGATCTGAATTTAGTTCAGCTCCTGTTATAGGTGAAACAATGTGGTACTAATTGATTGTATTCTGAAGGTAAATCTAAACCTGGATAATTATGTTCAGGTTAAGATTCAACATTGGCGATGTTCTCTACTTAATTTTTTAATGCATGTTAAAGTTGTAGTATTAGAGCTAATATTGTTCAATAATAAATTTAGCGTTTGCGGCCCAGGATCCCATATTCAGATTAAGCCTGGTCCTGGACTGAACCACTATTGCAGTCCAGACTGTCACTAAGCTTAATTTGTCTCGTGGTACCTGGTCCTGATTGTTTGTCTAAGCAGGGATAGCTGGTAACGACCTGAACATGGCATATGAACGAGCCAGAGTGACCATGGATGATCCACTGCCAAGCCCTATTCACTACAAGGTAATGCTGCTGCCTGATTTTTTTTTTCCCCCTCATATACTCCAACTGTTCAACTGTTATACATGTGAAACTGCATTTATATTTCTTCTTTCCAGTCCATTTTGAAGAAGTCTGTGACCATGCTTCAAGCTCCATCTGCGGTATATCACTACACGGAGGGTGGGGAACGCTCTGATGTCCCGCCCAGCAAAGTGGGTGCCATCTTCCAAGCAGCCAAGAAAGACTTGTTGGGAATTATCCAGCTGCAGGTGAGTGAGCGAGGATCATACAGAGAGTGTTACGGGCACAGTTTAAATCACCCAGTCCTATTTCTCTGACAGATATTTGCATAATTTTTTTTTACATAAAAATAATTCATTTGTGTGAATAACACATAATATTTGTATTATTATTTATTATATGATAAGTATTATAAAAAAATTACATTTTACAGTGCACAAATTTCATATTAGGCTAATTATTCACATTACAGCTCTTAATATAATAAAAATATAATAACGTTTATTATACAACAGCTGTGCCTAGTAATCCAATTGGACGAGAGCCATTCTAGAAGTGATGATGATAAAGCATAACACGTGACACAGGTGTTTTAACATTGGTTAATTACACTAACTGACTGTCGCCAGTGTGAGTGGAAGTCGAATGGTTTGGTCTGTGGTACTGAGGAGAGAGCAGCTTACTGCCAAAACCACATTCAAAACCAGTTACTGAGTGCTTTCAGCCTGAAAACACATCTGATAATGTTATGCCATATTAATTAAACACTTTCTCTTAAATAATTGCTTCTAAGTTGTTCAGAATTGCCTCTAAACCATCGGGGTTGTTCCAATGTGGAACAAGTGATTGTACACCCTACATAACAGACCCTATTTGGGATTCAACCAAAAGAACCCCAAAAGCTGAAAGCTGACACATGTCGTTCCTGAGCTGCCAGTGATCCAGACTCCCTCCCCCCGCCCTGTGTGTCTCTTTGGGATGTGTCCGGTGTCTGGGGACGGTTTCACTCTACCATGAAGACGGTTCTGGCCTCGACTGGTGTTGATAGCTGTTTCTCTGAGGACTTGACTTGGCTGCAGTTGCTCGATAGTTCAGGACTGGAATTTCTTACGAGTCTACCTGAGTCTCCAATAACTACCTGGACTCTATAATAACATCAATTAACATCAACTGTAATGCTGAACTGCCTGCCACCTAACACACAGTATGAATGCAGATCAATTTCCGCGTTCTGTTTCACCCAAATGAGGATGGGTTCCCTGTTGAGTCTGGTTCCTCTCAAGGTTTCTTCCTATTGCCATCTCAGGGAATTTTTCCTTGCCACTGTCGCCCTCGGCTTGTTCATCAGGAACTATCGGACCATTTTGATTCATACACATTCACATTCCATACAAATTAAAATAATTCTTTTGATTGTGTGAAGCTGCTTTGCAACAATGACAATTGTTAAAAGCGCTATACAAATAAAATTGAATTGAATATTCTAAATCAGAATGAGTAGAAACATAAAGAGAAACCTCAGAAATGTACAGCAACAGCAAGAATTTCAAACTACTTTCATTTCTATTAATTACACTAACTGTTGGTCGCTCAATGTTGGTTCCTTCAGTTACTGTTGGTTAATTCTCCCTGTGGAAGGATACATGTTAGAGGAACAAAATAACTGGTTAATTAAAGAAACAAATCATAATGCTGATATTCAGTACAACCGCATGACATCAGAAATGTATATGCTTAAATGTATTAAGCAATATCATACTCGAAGTCTTTTCATAGTTGACCCTGATACATGAACAAGTCCTTAAGTATGGTAAAATATATTATTCACTTCAATGTGTGATTAGGACCCGAGTCTGTTGGAGGGCAGAGTGACTCTGCACCAGGTGAAGGCTGGCACTGTGGTGGCGTGCCAAGGAGACCAGGTAGAATTATTAATTACTCCGCTTGTGCACTTAGACTGTGGAACCAGGTTTTTTTTTTTTCTTCGTCAATTGATTTTTCTAGAGCAATAATGTCCCCAAGGTCTCTCTGGTATATCAGAGCTATAAATCTTTCGTTTTATGTTGTTTATTTGTGTGTGTATGTGTGTGTGTGGCCTGCAGGAAGTGAGTGTGCAGTTCGTGATTTCAGGCTTACTGCATGTGTACCAGAGGATGATCGATCGTGAGCAGGAATCATGTCTGTTTGTGACACACCCCGGAGAGCTGGTGGGTCAGCTGGCGGTGCTCACGGGGGAACCCCTCATCTTCAGTGTGCGCGCTCATCGTGACTGCACCTTCCTCTCCATTTCCAAAACCCATTTTTACGAGTACGTACCCAGTACAAACTCATTTCCACACTCCAGCTAAATACTCAAGTCTGTAGTACAAAGGTTGGGCACTATTATCTTACTTCTTTATTTTAAAATGATTGCAGACTGCTTATGAATTGTAACTGTGTTTAGTTCTTCCTCTTTTTTTTTTTGTCTGCTTTTCTTTCTTTTTTTAAAAAAATTTTTAAAATTACAACCTGATGTTGTCTTTATACTTTATATGCACCCCACCACATCCTTTTCACTTAGAAATTATGTGCCAAGTTCCACCCATGTTATTTGATGCCCAACCATGGGTGTGACTTAGTTTCTCACACACTGTGGTTATGATTGATGTAAACAAGCAAGTAACGTTTTTAGGTGGACTAGATATGTTTCCTACAGGTTTCACACATTTTCAAAAGTGATTAGTGGTGCAAACACCTCCAGTTTAACCTTTGTTATGGTGATACAGGAAACACCAGTAAATTCACCTGGCAGAAAAGCCAGTTCACTGAAGGGGAAAGAACACCAGATGTGAAAGACATTAAATGTCGTACATGCTGAGACAATTGCTAATTCGTGACCAAGTTAATTGGTCTAATTTGTTTGTGTACCAGAATCATGCGTGCAGAACCTGCAGTTGTGCTAAATGTAGCTCACTCTGTAGTGCGCAGGATGTCCCCATTTGTCAGACAGATTGACTTTGCGCTCGACTGGATGGCTGTGGAAGCTGGCCGAGCAGTCTACAGGTACAACATTAACGTTCTGTTCCAAGATTAATTTCCTCGCCTTTTCTAGCCAGAAGTTGCTTTAAGCTATCATGTGTTCATATCAAGTTCATAGTAATGTACTTCCCATGAAGTCTGAGAACCAAATTTAAGACCCATATAAGAACATTGGACGTTCTTGTACACCAGTCGAGAAGTTTGTCACTCAAGTACAATGTGTAATTGGGGCCAAAATTCACAACTCTGGTTCTGTGCAAAAATGCACTACAAAGTTCAGGTGAGACTCGTATGAAGCTACTGCAGTCCCGCTAAACTAAATCAAGTTTCTGTCTTCTAAAGTTATGGTGTGTTTAATTCACATTTAACTTCTCTAGAAATAGTCTGTGGCTAGTTCTGGTTAGCGATATGGCTAGTTCCAGGGAAGGAAAAGCGTACTACTGTAAATATGCTGTAACCTATAAAAGATTCCAACTCGATTTAGCTCAGTTGGAAGGTTTATGTGAGCCGTGGGTGAACTTTTTCGAATACGTTTTTGCATGGAACGAGGGTTGTGACATTTGGCCCCCAATTACTTACATTGTTCTTGTATTACGGATGACGAACTTCCCAGTCAATGTGCAGAGCAGGATTTATAAGGCCTAATACCTATGGTAATGGATTTAAAAGCACCTCAGTTTTGATTTAAGACAGATTTGATCCCTTTACTTGATACAACCCTGATAAAACATCTTAATGTTGCAATTTGTCTTCTTATTCTGTGTTGCAAAGCACAGTTTGCACTCTGCTTTGACTGCCATCATCCATCATGTAATGCCTTCAGATTATTGTAATTTCTTGTGGTGTGTGTTAGTGCGGAAGTAAGTGTGCAGTAGAATTATTCCACATAGTATAATGTGATATATGTTGGTATGAGAACATATTTTTGCAAGTTAGATGAGTGAATGAAAATGGTATCAACAAAGGGTTCTTTTGTCTTTTCTCAGGCAAGGTGATAAATCTGATAGTACCTTTATAGTGCTGAGCGGACGTCTGCGCTCAGTCATTTTGAAAGAAGATGGGAAGAAAGAACTGACAGGAGAATATGGCAGAGGAGATCTAATCGGCGTGGTGAGCACCACATATCTCTTTTGTGATTGCACCTGGAATTGGAGAAGGACAGGAGCCAGTGTTATTCCCTGAAAAAGTACAACACTGTCAATGATGAACAGCAATCTGAACAGTTCTACATACATGCAGCTTACATACAGCTCTCTCTCTCTCTCTCTCTCTCTCTCTCTCTCTCTCTCTATCTCTCTCTCTCTCTTCCTTCACAAGTGTTCTAGTACCAATGTATTTTTTTTTTTTAGTTTTCTTTTTTTTAGCTTTTGAAAGTGAAGCAGGATTATTCCTTCAAATGGATTGTTTATTTCCCTGGCTCTATTTTTAAGCTGTTGGCTCTTTGTCCTAATCACAAAGCATTAGGTCATTGTTTCTTTTTTGGGTGATATTCTACCCGGCTTGCTATACATACTTTCTGCCTTGTGATTGGTTAGAGTCTTGTGCGTCTCCGTGGTGATGCCCATGCTGCTAATAATACCTGTTCATGCTGAATCCATGGTTACACGCTGCAAAGGTTGGCGTAAATGCTTTGTCAGGAGTCACAAGGCTCCTGATGTGTTGGTCCAAATTTAGTCATGCTCTATGTCATGAGCATGATGCACTTTAAAAGAAAAAAAGATGATTTAACAATGCTGTTTACTTATTTCAGGGAATCAGGATTTGCCAAGGCACAGTGCTTCTTATTTGAAATGTCTGCCAGCATGCTTTAAATAAACGAAATATTTATTTTTAGTAGGATACAAAAATGATAGAAATGATTACAGTAGATATCTGTACTGTCTTTACTTACTGGGTATATTTTTGACCATGGTTCTATCAGTGACGTATGACTTTTTGGTATTTAAAGAGATGCACAACATTTTTATAGATTAGTGAAAGTAATTGTTTTTGTCAAAGGTCAGTGTTCGACAAAGAATTAAATCTTTTCCCAACTATTTTAAATGCCTGGTTAGTATTAAAATCATAATAGGTTATGAGTGTATACAGTAGATAATGGCTTGTTTTTAAAAATATAATCTTTAGAAGACACATATGTTATACCAGAGTTAGGTCCGAGTAAGTAATCTGATTAGACAAGAGGCATTCCACAAGTAGTGATATCGAGCATAGCAGCACTGGGATGTTTAATTCCATGCATCACTCCGAGTACAATCGTTAATTACACTAATTGTTAGTTACCAGCATGGGTGAAAGTGTGTTGGTACAATCCGCAGTACTGGAAAGAAAGGGGAAGCAGCTGCCTGCCAAAGCCCGCATTCAACACCAGTCACAGTAGCACTTCCAGCAAGAAAATACATCTGATAACGTTAAATTGTCCTAAACAACACTTGTCTCTTTAGTAATTGCTTCTGTGTCAGTCTGAATTGCCTCTGAACACAAGCTGCAAGGTTAACTAGGTTTTAACCCAAGACTGAACCCCAAATCCCTCTCTAACCTCTGAACCCTGGAAATTAGTTCATATGACCTTCATAGTTTATTCTCTTCACCTTTTGGCTACATGATACGTGTCAGAATTACTCCCACCCCTCTTAATTACACTAAATTTCAACTGCTAACTGTGGGTCAACAGCTCCGACATTCCCTGTTAACAATGCTAAGCAAAGTTAATAGTTAAATAAATAAACAAATCAGAATTTTTGGATGATAAATAATGTTTGTGGAACTGTTATAAAAAGCATCATCATACTCCGTGATGGGTGTAAGCGTTACAAAGTAGAGTACTTGGATTACTTTTTTGATGTAATGAGTAATCTAACGCGTTATGTCTGAAATTTAAGTACTCCGTTATATAAGCCTCATTTACACTGCAGGTCTCGATGCCCAATTCTGATTTGTTGCCTATATCTGATTTTTTTTTTTGACCATCTGTTTACACGTTCTTTCAACTATGACTCATATCCAATACACGTGTTTACACTTGCCATACCATCTGAAACATCGCACATACTTAAAGGGAGGTTCATGTGCTACAAACTAGCCAAGATAGACGAAGGTGAAATATGCTTAACGCTATCTCTGCGATATATGCAAAGTTCGTGAAACGTCACCATGATTTTAAAACGGAGGAGGAGAAAAAAACGCCATAATTGCAGCCTGCGCATATGCTTCATTCACCAATTACTGATTTCCATTGCAGAAAATAAAAACTCCTTTGTGATTCCTAATAACATTCAGAAAAGTACTCGAACTAGTTACTTTTATCAGAAAGTAACGCTGCAATGTAACGAGAGTAATCGTTTTTTAATGAGAGTAATTTTGCAATGTAATTAGTTACTTTAAAAAAAGTAACGTCCCCCAACACTGATCATGCTGATCATCAAGGTTGTGCTATTGTACTGAACATCAGCACGGCTCAGATACCGTCACACTTGTGCTTATGGCTACATCGAAGCTCTCGTGTGATATTGCTCAATCATATATGGATAAAAATGTAGAAGTCTTCAAAAGGTAACTTACTGATGGATTTTGTATGAATTTATTAAAATTGTCAGGAACAGACCATTTACTGAAAGGGGATAAAAAACAACAACAATACTATAGGACCAAGTTACACATGTATGCGATATGATCCTGACGTGTGTGTGAATGTGCACAGGTGGAGGCTTTGACGCATCAGAACAGAGCCACTACAGTGCATGCTGTGAGGGACTCAGAGCTGGCTAAACTGCCTGAGAGAGCACTCAGCTCCATCAAGAGGAAATTCCCTCAGGTACATGAACACATCTCATCTTTTGGATCCTGATACCATTTACACATATTATTCTTTAATTCATTCAGTATTTTTCTCTTTTTTCCTTTTCTCCCCCTCTGGTGTCATATGATCCCCACAGGTGGTCACGCGACTCATTCATCTGCTCGGGCAGAAGATCCTTCAGCAGGTTAATGGTCCTTTAACAGGTATTTGTATAGAGTATATACAAGTGGTATATAATATGTCACTTGCTTTAAGAAATTTGAAGCTTATAGATTGAGAATTAATTAAAGAGTAAATTTAAACAAAGTTGGCAGCATTTCTAGGAATATCGAGTCGAGTGTTGTTGTGCTGCACGATGTGCTCCGATGTGATGTTAGTTGCTGTGGTTTTCCAGCCCGTAGTCTGTCTCTGCACACCCCGAGCAGTAAGTGGGACGCAGGCAATCCTGTCTCGAACCTGTCCACTGTGGCCGTGTTGCCTGTATCTGAGGAAGTTCCTCTGACCGCATTCACCCTGGAGCTGCAGCACTCTCTCCTTGCCATTGGTAAGAGCGTGCCTCTTCATTCACATTCCGCTGGGGAGAGTTATTAAGTGCAGTATGATTTTGTTAGCTTGTTGTGTTTCATCTTTTCATTTATACATAATGAAGCTTTCCTACGAGAAGGATTTTCATCATCATGTACAAAAGTTCCCTGCTAATAACGGAGCTTGTAAATTTTATTTATTTATTTAACCTGTTAGGTCCTACCCTTCTCCTGACCAGTGACAACATCAAACAGCGACTGGGTTCTGCAGCATTGGACAGGTTTGTCATCAGTTAGATACAAAGACCGATTTGGATTATGAACATTCATTTATTTGAGCACAAGGTCTTATGTCTAATTGCCAGTTTATCATCAGCTTGGGGCCGTGGCTTTAGGGTTGGGACTGTTTGTTTTGGATTTCCGGTGTGTTCCTTTGCACTGACAGTATGAATTAAAGCCTTGATGTATTTCCCCCCCAGTATACACGAGTACAGATTGTCGAGTTGGCTTGGACAGCAGGAGGACATCCATCGTATTGTCCTCTACCAAACCGACGGCTCTCTAACACCTTGGACCCAACGTTGCATTCGTCAGGCCGACTGCATCATCATTGTTGGTCTTGGAGAGCAGGACCCAGCAGTGGGGGAGGTACACCTTCCAGAATGAAAATGTAGTTTCTGTAGATTATATCAGTTCTCTTTTATTGTCTTCACTCTGGGACCGGTTTTAATGAAAACTAAAAACAGCTAAACAAGAATGCACAGTGCAGGCAGATTAAATTCGCTGTTGTAGTGAAATATGCAGACAGTGTTGATGTTTATATTTGCATAAACCTGCATAATCAGGGGTGTAGTTTTCTACAAATTTATCATATCACAGACAAGAACAGAAACGTGCTGTAGTATTTAAATTGAGCTCAGACACAATAAGTTGTGAGGTTAATTATGGTAAATGTACAGTACTGTGCAAAAGGCTTAGGTGCAATATTATATGCTGTACCAATTTTGTTATATATGTTTATCATGTCTGCATAATTATGTACAAAATCATTCAGTATTTCTATATGTAACTTAAAAATTAATGAATAAATAACATTACAGGAGAATACATGCATGACTGTAAAGAAAGAAATATAGTACAAGACAGACCAGTTTTCAGATGGAAACAAAAAAACCTAATGTACGCTCCTGGGATTTGCATAAAAA
>JAOTQY010000018.1:2655350-2684698 GCA_026413445.1 Dolichallabes microphthalmus | reverse complement strand
GACTGTCGTTTTCCGGACCCCGAACTGTATAGAAATTTGGTAAGTGGACCTTTCACAATTATATTTGAGTACCCCTGGTATATAATATCTTCTCTATCGATCTATCAATCTATCTATCGATCTATCTATCTCTAGTGTATATAATATATATATCTCTCTACCCTATTCTTCATACCCGATCTCACAGATTCCCATGATTGGCTAGTTTCATTGTGACTGACAGATTAAGAGACAGTATGCCACTCCTCCCACCCAAAGAACATACAGTACTCAGTTTTGCTCCCTTGACCCTGAGCCATTGGGGGGGCTGTGCCATCAGTGGGGGGGTTGCGCTTGCGATCTTCCGCCAGCAAAAGTTTGAAATGTTTCATGTCCAAATGCTTACCTCTCTCCTCTTGCTTAATGAAATCCTTGTGGCAATTTTGTTGAACCTTGCATATAGTGAAATGAACATATAATTGTGAAAGTAGTGGTTTGTGGAGAAAGTGATTTGGAAAGGCAAACAACACAGGCCTGAAGCATAAAGTAGATCAATATTTAGACGGTCATTAAAAATTTTTGTTTTTAAATGTTATTGGTAAAAGCTGCACATATATTTTGGGGGCATTTTAAAATATTTTTTATTTAACAGAATATCACAAGAGCCCTAGACTTCACAGAATTCCTATCAATCGCATGCTCGCTGTATTTTTAGCTGGAGCGGATGCTTGAAGGAAGTGCAGTGAGGGCTCAGAAACAGCTGGTTTTGCTGCACCGAGAGGACGGGCCTCCACCCACTGGAACTGCCGAGTGGCTCAACATGCGCAGCTGGATCTCCAGACACCTGCATCTCTCCTGCCCCCGTAGGGTCTTCTCTAAGAGGAGCCTGCCCAAACTGGTAATCCACTGGTTAACTTAATACGGAACCCACTGGAATGTTTAAACATAAATAGTATTATACTGCTGTTAGTTGCACCTGAGTAATCTGATTGGATGAGAGGCTTTCTGTGCGTGGGGATAATAGAGGATAACAGCACTGAGATGTTTAACTATATATATATATATACACACACACACACACACATCACTACGTGTTCTACAATCGTAAATTACACCAGATTGTAGTCTGATGGGGAGAGTAGTTTCCTGCCAAAACCCACACTCAACTGTCAATGTAGTTCTGCTCACAGCTAATGCCAACTGCAAAACTAACTAGTTTCTAGCTAGTTTGAGTGACAAATCCCAGTCTCACCCCTGATCAAGGTCACTACGTGGTGTGTAGAACAAGTGACTGTATTAGCATTCCATTTTATGCCATTTGGGATTCAACCCTGAAACCCCTAAAGTTTGCTGATATTCTGTAGAGGTATTAAATGGAAAATAAAGAGAAACTTATGAGATTTACCGGACTGTCCAGCACCTCAATGGTTTCCTCTCCAACATTTCATCACTGTCGGGCACCAGCTCCACCAGTCGTGGTTAGTTAGTTCCTCCAGCAAAATAACTTGCTAAATAAACAAATAAATCATAATCTGTTAATAATATATGGTGTATGTAGAACTGTTGGATAAAAGTAATATCACACTCAAGGTCGTTGTGTGGTACTGAGTATTAGGCCGTGCCCTCTTTGTGCTGGTCTTTGGTACACCAGCATTCCCTCTACTATGATATTGCTTAATTAATGCGTCACTCAGAAGCCCTCTTAATCATTCGGTTGTATGTTTCAATAGCACTCCGATTGATTTTTAATCATCATCTGTGTCTGTCTTTAGAGAGAGATGTACCAGCGTGTCTTCCAAAAGCCTGCAGACCGCCACTCTGATTTCTCTCGTCTAGCACGAGTCCTAACCGGCAACGCCATCGCTTTGGTGCTGGGGGGTGGAGGAGCCAGGTACTCGCCTTTCCAGAGTGGAATTCGACTTTGGACTTGAGTAGATTTAAGACATAGGCTAGAGACAAGTTCAATTTATGTAATTTTGCTCTTACATAAAATATGGTTTCTGAGGCAGCAAGGGTGGCTTTATTTATTTATTTATTTATTTAATTTTTTGAAATGGTAACTTGGTGTACAAATATCAGTTTCACATTATCAGTCAAACATTTAAAAACATAAAAAAATTACGAGAAACATTTCCGGTGTGGTGTATGTACAGTGTAATGTAAATCTGAAAGATATTTCAGGACTGTGACCTCTCTATACAAACCTTTTAATTGTCCTTATCTATTATGTTTTTGTTAAATGCCAGAAGAGACACTGGTTGTACAGCTGAGCCAAAAATAGACCAGTGTTTCTTTTAATTCTGGTGAGCAGAGCAGTGGCCTGTTTTTCTGTGAGTTTGATAGCCATCATATATAACAGCGTTCCGACCATGCCAGGAGAAGCAGCAGAGTTATTAATGTAACATGTTTGCCACAGTAGATGATTATACAGCCATAGGGCCCCATACAAAGAGAAATGGAGGCTGATATAGTTTGATTTAGGGGTCCTGCGGGAACGAAACCAGGAATTCTGACATACAAAACCACCGTAATAGACGTAAATGTAATCTTTATTTTTCACATACAACTAGGCAGTATGTAACAACCCTGTAATTATCTCCCTCTTTATTCAGTGTCCAAAACTTGTGTTAATCCTGATCATTAAAGTATTTGAAGCAGAACACATTTGCGAAATGCTTTTGATGTATTTCTCTCTGATAGCTTTTCTGTTTAAACATATTTTTTAAGAGCGTTGCCTCAAAGCCTCTCTTCACCTCTGTTTCATCTTGACATTTCTCTTTCAAGAGCTTTTCTCCCGTCCTTTCTGTCGCTCTTCCCTTGTAATTTTACTGTTCTGACAGTTTCTTTGTCTATCCCATCTTTTTTGCATTATGCAGGAGGTGCTTAAAGGTTGGTTTGCTAATCTCTTCCTCTTCTCCCTCTCGAGATCACCCGATAGTTGGATTTGCGCAGTGTAAATATTATTCTGCCGATGCCCCAGTGTATTCTGATGTGAGCTTGCAGTAGGTAAATTTTAATCAAAAGCTCGATGCACTTTGAACCTACAAGACACTGATATTCAGACAGAGATTAGCCCTGTTTCATTTAGGCATGCATGTTTAAGCATCTCTGGAGGAAAAGATTGATGTGAAACAAACGCTTGTTAAGGATCTTATTATTTTGCTGTTAGGGGCTGCTCTCAAGTGGGTGTCTTGCGAGCGCTTCATGAGGCTGGGATCCCTGTAGACCTAGTGGGAGGCACCTCAATCGGTTCCATGATGGGAGCTCTGTATGCCGAGGAACGCAGCTACAGCAGAATGAGGATCCGAGCCAGGGAGTGGGCTGTGGTCAGTATGAGCTTACGTAATGCAGAACCACTTGCATCCTACTCTACACAGATTCAAACTAGTCTTGGATCAGTTGGTGATTAAAACACCTCACTTCCTGGATTTTTGTCGGCAAAAATGACCATAGGTCAGAGTGCAAAGACTTTCAATTACCGGTTTGTGTGGCTCATCTGTGCAAGCCTCCACATTCAAGTCAGTGCTTTGTAGTTGATAAAGTACTGATAAAATTGGACAGATTATAGCTTTCCAGCTATGGAAGACATGACACCTGTAGTAGCAACTGTAGCCACAAGCTGTTCAGAAGATAGCTGCATATGCTGCACATGTGGTGTAATGTACTGGACAAGGAGATTAAAGGATAAAGTGGCTTTATTAAAATTGCATTGGAAGGTCTAGACATGCATACAGGTGTGTTAGTTCACTCGAAGGTATGCAGGAGATGGTGATTCTTTGGAGGTTATAAGGAATTTATTTATTTTTTGCTCACAGAAGATAGTTAATTAAGCAACCTTAAACTTATCCACTATCTTAATTAGTTCACATTCATAAGAGCAAGAAAGTTTGCTTTTTAACATTAATATATAATGACAAGTGTTTTTGCTTGTGCAACATTGACTATAATTAAATAAATCATTCACCTGTGAGTACAGATTTATTTAATTAGCATAATCTAGTGTTCAGTAGCATTTTAGCCAGTAGCCAGCCCGTCTGGTCCAATCGCACGGAAGAGCCAATGCAGCAGAAATCATTGAAAAAAAGTAATTGCTGGCTATGGTAGAAAGGCGCCAGAACACCCAGTGCACTGCAGCCTATTATGCATGGGCTGATTTGTGATGTGGCTCATGGGTGTATATTGGAATTCATAAATTCATAAAATGTAAATGGTCAATCAAATAATAAATATAACGTAGCAGTTGAATCAATTGAAAAGAAATCTAGATAATAGTTAAGTGCTGGGACACTCATTCTTTTGAATTGAACAAAATTCGTATTTTCTCTATTAATAATCCATCTTTAGAATGAAACCATGCAAAATGAAATGGTAAGGTTTTTATTTTTTTGCCATCAGAACCTAACATATTAAAAAAAAAAATTATATTAATGATAGGTTGTGATTAACTACCGTCAACAAAACTGTAACACATAAAAGTGACTAAGCTTTAGAGACCCTACTTTAAGAAAGTGACAAAGTCTCTTGTTTTATTTGTATTTAAAGGAGATGACATCAGTGTTCAAAAAGATTTTGGATCTTACCTATCCCATCACCTCCATGTTCTCTGGAGCAGCCTTTAACTCCGGCATCAATGCCGTGTTCAAAAATAAGCAAATTGAGGTAGGAGGGCATGCTTACTGTTTACACACAGTTATAGAGATGTGCTTCGTATTAACCTCGCTAACGTCCGTCTTTATTCTCCGCAGGATCTGTGGATCCCTTATTTCAACATCACCACCGACATCACTGCTTCTGCCATGAGAGTGCACACAGACGGTTGGTTAGAATCCTGCTCGTTTATTCTCTCTCTTGCCACCTGCGCTGTTTTTATTAACTGACCCGACATAGGCTTTACCCCCTCCTCTGTGTATTTTCAGGCTCTCTGTGGAGATATGTTCGTGCGAGCATGTCTTTGTCTGGTTATCTTCCTCCACTGTGTGACCCCAAAGATGGACACCTTTTAATGGATGGAGGTTATATTAACAACCTGCCAGGTTTGTCTCGCTCAGTCCTGTACGTTTGAATCCACCTTTGTTCATCTGTCTATTAGTTTTCATGTTTGCAATGTAACATAAAATGTCCAACCTTACCAATGAAGGCTTTGCTGTGAAAGGAATTGTGTTAGGACATTATTGATTTATTTCTTGATCATGTTAAATGTCACTGACACCGCATTCCATAGTTTAGTCTTTATTTAATTTGAGCTCAACTGAAAGATGTTCTCTGCTGCAGTTTGCCCTTGGTGTTGAGCGTTTTTATCGATCAATTCTTTTTTTTTTTTTTTTTTCTTCCCTTGCGGTTTAGCGGACGTGGCACGGTCCATGGGCGCTAAAGTTGTGATAGCCATTGATGTGGGCAGCCAAGACGAAACCAATCTAACCAACTATGGAGATGCCCTGTCTGGCTGGTGGCTGCTATGGAAACGGCTCAACCCTCTGGCAGAGAAAGTCAAAGTAAGGGGAATTGCATTTCGGCAATGTGTAAACTAAAATTGAAGCGACCTTCTCCGGCCGCTCATTTCACAGGGTTTTGCTTTCGTGTATGTTTAGGTGTTGAACATGGCCGAGATCCAAACTCGGTTGGCATACGTGTGCTGTGTGAGGCAGCTGGAATCTGTCAAGAACAGTGATTACTGTGAATATATCAGACCTCCCATCAACAGATATCGCACTCTGGAGTTCGGCAAATTTGATGAAATTGCTGTGAGTTTCTTTCTGTGTGACTCCTATATGCTCTGCTTTTCCTTTCCGTCCTTAGGTGACTTTTTCCTTTCCCTAAGGTTGTAGTTATACGAGTGATGTTCAAGTCTGCTAGGACTGTGATGAAATTTCTCATGAATGCGCCACTCGGAGGCCGTACTAATTATTTTTATATGGAAATTTTTGGGCTGTGGAATGAATCATCCGAGTTCCCATTATTTCTCATGGGGGAAATTTGCTTTGATATACGAGTGGCTTTGGATTACCATCACACTTTTGTATCAAATTATGCTCATAATCCAAGGTTTAACTGTAAATGTGTCTGTATCAACGCACCTTTGGCTTTACAGGTAGACCTGTTCTGTCTGATCTACTGCACGTCTTCCAATTGTGTCCACAGGAGGTGGGCTACCAGCACGGGAAGACCGTGTTCGACGTGTGGAGCAGGAGCGGAGTGGTGGAGAAGATGCTGAAGGACAGGCGCCAAGAAGAGTTCCACAACACCCACAGCAACAATGTGAGTATCTGGTCATATCCACACTCCTCATTTTTGTAATTATACATTAGCATTGTAGTTAAAGATCCGGAATAATTTTATAAGAACACATACAGCTGCTCACTCAGCGCTGCCTAGGAGATGACCAGATGATCCAGACTTTTGAGATCAGGCAACCTTTCATCTCTCATACCGCAGCTTTACTGTGAAGGACACTTATGCAATGTTATATGACAGCAGTCACCTCTATACAAGGAGAGTGTCATTTACATATATGACCCATCTGATCATAAGGTCATGGGTTCAAATCCCAGTGTCGCCGATCTGTCCCTGTTGAGCTCTTATCTTATCTTTTTTTTCTTTTCTTTTCTTTCTTTTAAATTTTTTTTTATAAAAAGCATCAGTCAAATTAGTAAAATGTATTTTTAAAAAAAGGTAGAAATATTCTATCATTGCTTTATGCTTTCTAAGTTCGGTTTCACAGTGCAGTGTGATTCTTGAATAGTGTTAAAATAAACAGTCCGTCACACTCCAATCTGTGGAAATGTAACTTATGTTCTGTATCAGGTGTGAATGTTGGTTTAGATTTTGGATCATACCTTCCATTTGGTCTTTCTTTTAGATGGTGACGTGTCCAAACGCCTCCTTCACTGACTTGGCAGAGATCGTCTCCCGCATTGAGCCTGGCAAACCAGCACTTATGGATGGTAAGTTCAAGAGAGAGAATGGGAGGTAAAGAAGGATTCAGTCTGTTTGCTCATCTCGTAAATTGCTCAGCAATGAGATCTCCACTGAATATAGGATGTGACTTAAAATGTCTAAATATCTTGCCTCTCTTGTCTATGTCTCTTTCCCTCTGTCTGTCTCTCAGAGGAGTCAGACTACCACACTGATTATGAGGAGGAGCTGGTGGGAAGTGCCCTGTCGGACACTAACTACTGCAGTGAACACACGGAGGAGGAGGAGCTGACTGCTGATACCGTGCGTAGTCTCAACCAGAATTCCTTTTGTACAAAATAACTTGTTGCATTTGTGTAAATGTGGTGTTTCCTCTGTGGTGGTAATATTACAAACCATAGATATAAAAATAGATTACGTTATGGCTGTCTGAGTATTTTTTCCCTTGAAGGTAAAAAATAAACCTGCATGTGTGAGTCCTACTTCCTCAATTTTTGGTGTAAATGTATGTTTAAACGAGTTCCTGAAAATGATGTAGAAAACAATTCTAAATAAATGCAATTCCTGTTAGACTATATTTTCATTATTTTTCCTTATTTCCTTATTTCCTTATCTTATATATAGTTTTGTATGACTTTTTTTTTATTATTAGATTGAGAAAATTCACCCTTTACATTCTCACATCTGTGGCTAAACTTGTGGGAATGAAGCATGCGAAGTGTGGTATGCCCTATGACAGCACAAGCCTTTATAAGTGAATAAGAAGTCTTTTTTGAAATTGAACCTAATTTTAGAATAGTGTTTAAAATAATTTTTTTAATCCTGCATAAAGAGTTGAAGATTAAAGTTGTGGAAGGACCAGAATCCCCAAAGACATTTAAAATCTACAGTACTATGTACTAAGTCTTGAGACAGCCATCATTTCTTTAAAAAGAAATAAAAGAAAGTCTGGCTCTTTGTAAACAAATTATAATGTAGTCTTGAGGAATAATTCTCCAGACTCCCTGAAGGACTTTTTTGGCTTTCATTTTTGGCATGTTTTTGTTTTCACTCTTATTTTTAGTCGAGTCTCTGTACCTGATCAGTTTTAGAGAAATATTGTATGTTTGCTAATCCTCACAGTGGCCTATGAATCATTGAAGCATGAAAAAATCGAACTTAAGGCATGAGCCAGTGAGAAACAGGTGCAGATGATATTGGTTGGAACAGACGAGAGGGGAAATGAGGTTGCTACTGAGGTTGTTACATAAACAATAGATTTTTTTAAATGTATCTTTAATAAAACAAAGCTCGTGTCATACCACAATTCACATGTTTCGCTCCCACAAGTTCAGCCACAGATGTGAGAATATGAAGGGTGAATTTTTGTTCCCATTTCTTTAATCTATCTCACTCTCTCATTTTCTCTACTGCTTATACTGTTCATGGTCATGGGAAGCCTGGAGCCTATCCCAGTGGACTCGTAGGTGGATTACACCCTGGATAGTGTGCCAGTCCATCGCAGGGCACACACTCACTCACTCACTCACTATCTCACTCACTTACTCACTATCTCACTCACTTACTCTCACACAAAACATTACTGGTAATTTGGCAACGCCAATTAGCCTAATCTGCACAGCCTTGAACTGTAGAAGGAAAGCGGAGCACCTAGAGAACACCCACCCAGCATGAGCACTTCACCCACACAGATCAGACTGATGATTAACACAGGATATTAATTTATTTCAATTTAATATCAAGAAATGAAGACTTTTGCACAGTACTGTAGGTAAGTTTGTAGGAGCGTGGGGGAAACTCTTCAGATTGCGATTTCTTTATATAGCATTATTAAAAGTCTCATTACTCCCAAATGTGAAATGGGAGAAAAAATTCACTGAGGTGCACCGGCACATTAAATGAATTTGCTTTTAGAAAATGTATTTAACACATAATAAATAAAATTAAAAATAAATATGACGTTATCTTTTGTAACTCCCTTTATTCATGGCCTACTAAGAATATATTTCATAACTGTACAGTGGGCTTAGTGGTTAGCACTGTCGCCCTGCACCTTCAGGGTCCAGGTTCAGTTCAAGTCTGTGTGCATGGAGTTTGTATGTTCTCCCCGTGCTTGGTGGGTTTCCTCCGGGTACTCCGGTTTCCTCCCACAGTCCAAAGACATGCAGATTAGGTTAATTGGTGTTCTCAAATTGCCCTGTTGATGTTGGCCCTGTGATGGATTGGTATCCCATTTTGTACCCTGTCTTGTGCCCTAACTCTCCTGGGATAGACTGCAATCCCCTACACGGGATAAAGCAGTATCGATGATGAGCGAGTGAGTGAGATCTGTAGAGTGTACTAGTGCCAATTAGTGACACACTTTTTTGTTTTTCAGGATGAAGAGCTGGAAAGACATCACAATCATCTTAATTCAGAAGACGTCAATGGAAACTGCTCTGCTCAGCCGCAGCACACAACAAGCCCTCATAACTCACCAACTTTAAGAGCCAGAAAGGTGCAAGAAGAGCAATCAGTCAACCAGGACTTGTGACCTCTGTCCTCCTAATGCTGGGTTGGCAAAGGACCAACACTAACATTCCAGATCAGGCAGCACTGCTCAAGACACAAATAGTTTTTCTACTGAAATTTTGAAACGTCCTTTTTGGTTGTTATTTGTTATCTTTAGTAGAATTTATTACTAATTGGGATGTTTGGGTAAAAAACGCATTGGCACTCTGAAGAGCATGGTCAGATTGAATGCAGTATTTAATTAGGATCACAACCACTTGCACCTTGTGCCATGTGCATTCCTGAAGTAACGTCTAGCAGGAGATTTGTGTAACCGTAACACTTTTTCTTATCACTGTGAATCATTTCAAAGCGCAAACCAGAGGACTGCTCAACATTTCACTATGATTGCTCACTATCATTTGTTACAAGCCATTTGTTTATGAATATCTTCCATGCAACAAATGCCTTCTTACAGCCCAGCGTTGGTGTAGTGAAGTATTTAGTTTATAATTTTATTTTTAACCACATCAGTATAAATATGCAATAGGTCTCACCTTTTTGCCACCACATCACTGATGCACTGTGTGTTCTGACACCATTCTACTGGAACCAGCATTAAGCTTTTCAGCAGTTTGATCTACAGTATCCATTCAATTGGATCGGACTACACAGGCTAACCTTTGTCAAAGTCACTCAAATCATTACGCTTTCCCATTTTTTCTGCTTCCAGCACATTAACTTCAGGAAAAAAAGAATCATTTGCTGCCTAATATATCCCAGCCACTTCCAGGTGCCATTATAACAAGGGATTGTTACTGTAGTTACTGTGATGAGAGCCAAATCCTGATGGATAGACTACAGTGATCATGACTTTTTTTAAAAATGGTTTAAAGAAGGAAAACCAATGAACCTGCGACAGGGTCATGAGCAGCCAAGGATCACTGATGAACATGGGGAGTGAAGGCTGGCTGATGTAGTCCGATCCAATAGAAGAGCCAGTGTAGCTTAAATTGTGAAAAGGTTAATGTTGGTTTCTATAGAAACCAATGTGTCAGACCACACAGTGCATTAAGTGAAAGGGGGGACTTGTATATCTATAAATTCTCCAAAACCCGCCTATCAGTGCAACTTTTTGTACATTTACATAAATGTATTTTGTTAGCGATATTTCATGTGTTTGTTTTTTTCCTCTTTCTCCTCACATTGCCTTTGATCTTACTCTTCTTGATCCACTAACATCCACTAATGAGTCATAACACACTAACAGTCTAATCATACAAGTTCAACTAGTCTGTCCTTTTTTTTTTTCTTCTTTTTTTTTAAAACCACTGTGACATAATTATAGTGATTGGAGATGTGTTTGGACACTTTACTGCCTTAATTTTTTCACTTCAGATCAATTTGATATTTCTAAATTGTTACATATGCAAGTGGCATTTCTCACAGACTGCAAAAACATGCAACCTTTGACATTTACTTAGAAATGCTTGTTCCTGTGCAGTCTGTATTCACATTTCCATTTGAAAATATGGATTCAGTAAGACGTTTTGCCACAGAAGTGAGAATTATTGTATCTGACACTAATTGCGTACTAATAACATGCAAAGTATTTCTTGTTCAGATCAGTGCTCTTCTGTCCTGTACTAATAATGACATTATAGTAATGTGTAACGCCATTATATTATCAAGATCATTCTATTTGGATCTTGTTCGATGTGAACTTTTAAACATGCATGACCTACAGAAGGAACATGGAGGATTTGTGCTTTGCCTGAAATGCCAAAGTAGCATACGCCATGAGACGTGTGAACCCAGCACTAATCATGGAGATGGATGAAAGTCTGAGTTCTCTGGAAAGTCAGTTGGCACCCTGCCTAATGGGAACCTTAAGGGTTTCGATCGCCGTCTGTTGTGGATGTTGCTACTTAGTTTGATCAAAGCCACCTGTGCTTATGATTTAGATGTAAAGCACTTATGTAATGAAAGGAGTGGGTAATATTACAAAATAATGAAGGTTCCTATACACCATGACACTATCATTTAGGTTTATTCTCCAAGTATCTGTATCTCTGTCTGCAGTCATTGCCCAGTATGGGTGTGGCTTAAACTACAAGTAATTTATTGGTCATAATAAAACATGAATATTACACCAACTGTGCTTTTTGGTGCTTTTGGTTTTTCAGAATCCTAACTATAGAAATGCAATCACTGTGCCTCAACCCTGGCTACATCGCTCAAATTCGTAACTGGCTTCAGATAGAGATGTCCATGTCATCGTTTTGGCATCCAGTTGTGCTCACTTACTCATTAGCTATACCACTTATCCAGGGTCATCTGGAGCATGTCCCAGGGGACACGAATCACGATGCATCCACTTCCATAAACCATTTATGGAAGAACTACAACACTGAAAAGAGTCCAAATTTAAAATAAGGTGTTCAACAAGCAAAAAAAAGTGGTCAGAATGAAGAGTTCTCCACAAACCTTTGAAGATATAGTGTGTTTCTGGTAGCACAATGCTTGCTAAGATTCTGCTGTACTGTATTTTATTAGCATTTTAACACTTGCTATAATTATTGACCATATTGATCTTTTTTCTATTGATAAAAATATTGACCTGAACTTTACATGCACTCTGAGCAAACGTTTAATCATCAGATCTGCCAGACAGGAATTGATTGAATAAAGAAACTGTGACACTCATTTTATGATCAGATTTGACTGATAATAGTTACTGTTTCAATTCTTCGAATGACTAATTTATTTTAGCTGCTGTCGTTAAGGGGTTGCCACAGTGGACTATCCAATCCGCACACAAATTGGCACAGGTTTTAGGCCTGATGCCCTTTGTGAGGCAACCTTCCCATTTTATTGGCACTTGGGACTGGCACTGGATCCAATGGCTGGGGTTTGGGCATTGGGTGGGAATTAAACCCAGGCTTTTCACATGGCAGGTGGGAAACCTACCACTGAGTCACCAATGCAACTTTGAATTCAATTCAATTTTATTTGTATAGCGCTTTTAACAATTGACATTGTCGCAAAGCAGCTTTACACAACCAAAAGAGTTATTTAAGTTTGTATGAAATGTAAATGTGAATGAATCAAAATGATAAGATTGTCCCTGATGAGCAAGCCGAGGGCGACCGCGACAGTGGCAAAGAAAACCTCCCTGAGATGGCAATAGGAAGAAACCTTGAGAGGAACCAGACTCAACAGGGAACCCATCCTCATGGGGATGTGTTAAATTACATGGAGTCCAGTTTGTTCCTGTAGGCTCAGGTAGACTGTAGGAAATTCCAGTCCTGAAGTATTGAGCAACTGAAGTCACGGGTCCTCAGAGAACAGCTGTCGTGGAAAAGTGGAACCATCCCCAGTCACCTCATGCATCTCAGGCAGACCACACGGGTTATCCATGCGACGAGATTTACAACCAGAAGCAGGACTCCAGGACAAGTTCAACAGGTCCAGAGGGCAGAGGCGGTCTGGATCATTGGCAACTCAGGAGTGACATGTATAGCTCGACAGAGAGATAGGTAGAGGAAAAAGGAGAGGGGGGGGGGGAGAGGAGAGAGCAAAAGAGGAGAGAGCAAAAGAGATGGAGAGATGTTGGGTAGTTAGGAAGAGTGGCAGAGTGCAAGCAGGGACTCCGACAGGACTAACTATAACAGCATAACTAAAAGGGAGAGCCAGAAGGAAACACAGACATGAAGGCTCCCTGAGACGTAAAGCAACCAATCACCTCAACGTCCACAAACCTGAGTGATCAATGAGAGTGAGGAAAGACAGCATCTAAACATACTGTACCAGTTCACCATAATACTCTACGTCCATGAGTCCCCCAGATCTGCTCCTTTACCTAAGGCAAATCAAATGTCTGTATTACACCCAAAAGAAGTCATTAAGATCCCAAATCAGGGGTGTGGCTCAGTGGGCCAGGTGTTGGACTACTGATCAGGTGGTTCTGAGTTCAAACCCCAGTACCACCAAATTTCATCCTATTGGGACCTTGAGCAAGGCCCTTAAATCTCACCTGCTCATATGTACATGCTGTGTAATGAGACAAAAACTTAAGTCACTCTGGATGAGGTCATCTTCCAAATGCCGTAAATGTAAACTATTAATGCATATTATAATAAAATGGAATGCATTACTTACAGTTGTGTTTTTTTGTGTTTTTTTTAGGAAGCAAGTATTTACTGTGGTCACTTCCAGGGTCAATGGTGAGGTTTTGTTACAGAGTTTCGCATTTTCCCAGGTAGGTTGTTTGGTTACCTAAAATTCACCTAAGTGTAAATGAGTGTATGAAGAGTCATGAAGATGTCATGAAGAGCATATTCCAAAACTAAGGACACTCTCTAGATTCAGCATGATCCGGACATGAATGAGTTAAAATCTAATGTTAACTAGATATCCATATGTAGCTCAGCTCTCCAGTCAATAGTGCAAAAAACACCCCCAAATCTTAGGTTTGGATTTAAATGGGATTCAATTCTGCCATTTAATTCCGCAGTGAACTCATTCCTTTAGGGTCATCACCATTTTATTATCAAATCAAAGCCTTTAGTCTGTTTACACTTTAGTGTTTATTGCTTTTTATTGGTTTTTTTTCTTTTCATCTTGTTTTATCTTCACATTGCTAAGCATGCAATACCTTTTAATCCCAGCCTCCCTTAACTACACCGTGAGTGAACCAAAACGAGTTTAGACGTTGACTGGAGCCCATCTTCATGTATCATATTTGAGTTCCTTTCAATCGTTTTCCCCTAAAGGCCACTTTTCCTCTGCTGAGGCGAGAATGCTGTCTGTCTGAGATGGTGTGTGCTGAGCGAAGATTGCAGACTTCTTCTTCCCCTTCTGGTGGGCACTTCTGGTGTGCTGATTCTGAAATATGGCGTATTTCGATGCGGTGCTGGAAGCGTCAGTATCGGTGGGAGAGAGAAACCGATAAAGCACAGTGTCATTTCCCAGCAGAGTGCGTCTCCATTTCAAACAGCAGAGCTATGAAAAAGGCTCTTGTGAGGAGCAGGGAGCAGCCTGGACCAGTTTTAAAAGTGCCACCGGGGCCGAAGGAGCACTTAATGATAATCTGTTCATGTGAAAATGTCACGGTGAGAGAGGCGACATCAGAGGAAGCGTATCGGTGGTGTCTGTTTCCCATCTCTACTTCCTCCCTAATGGGAATCACTCACATGGAAGACGTGAGCTGTGGCTTAAACGTTCAAGAACAACGTGTCCAAACTAAGTAACCTAATATTTAACGTTATGGCTGTTCTTTTAGCGCACACTAGGTGGAGCTGTAGAGCGTTCCTTTATCTTATCGGTCATGTTTATTTATTTCTTTTTATTTGAAAGATGAATTCAGTCAAGACAAAGTCCTCAGTTGTCTCTGTGGGAAGTGTGTATGACTGAACATTATTAGTCAGATATTTAAGAGTTGATGTCTAGCACTTCATCTCTCCAAACCTGGGTGTCATGATGAATGAATGATTGTCTTAAGGATAAATTGAGTCAGACAGAACGACGAGGAATGTGTGTATGTGTGTGTGTAAAGCTGCCTGTGAATTATGCATGGCGGTCATTTTGCCGTGTCAATCATCTGAGCCACCGTGTGCTCACAGGAGCAGGGGAGCGAGAACGGCTCTGGATTTTGGTGAGCCGAGGTTAAATGACACTAGACAGATCAAATTTTTCAGGAGACACAGATTCAGAAGCGCCTTGTTGCTGTTTAAGCTTGCATGCGAGTTCACACCCACGCAGTGCTGTGTATTTGCTCATGTTGTGAGTACAGTATTCCCAAAGCAGGTAAGTGGGTCATTGCTTAGCTGGAGACACATTCCATTCCTCTTGTACTGATCTATGTAATGCACCAACAATCTGTTTAGTGCCCTATTCCCATCTGTATTTGGATTTATGCCCAAAGTGAATGTAGATATTTTTTTTTTATCTCTATGTCTCTGGAAACACCTGATAATTGTTCGAACTAGAGATATGCATTTGGTTTTAGTTCCTTAACTAGTATCCAGATTCCAGACAACTTACAAAAAAATCGATGAAGAAATCAATGAACAACTCTTTGATATTTCCCCACAAGCTTAATGTCAGACCTCTACCATAAACCCATATGACTTCCATATAAAAATTTTTTAAAAACTCTCATTAGTGCAACTTTTCATGGAATCTAGTCAGGGGTAAAATAAGTTTTCAATTCTTTGCCAGTACTAGGTAGCTAAAGATTGTGGAGAATATACCAGAGAGGTGACAGACATAGAGGAGACCTTTGCATCTTCAGGGTCCAGGTTCGATTCCCACCCCGGTTTTGTGTGCATGGAATTCGCATGTTCTCCCTGTGCTTGGTGGGTTTCCTCCGGGTTCGCCGGTTTCCTCCCACAGTCCAAAGACATGCAGATTAGACTAATTGGCGTTACCAAATTGCCCATGGTGTGTGTTCAGGGTGTATCCTGCTTCATGACCTAAGTATCCTGGGATAGACTCCAGGCCCCCCAGTGACGGTGTGTACAGGATTAAGTAGTGTATACAATGATAAGGACAGTCCTGTGAATCTCATACATTTCTGCCTTCACTTATTCCACTTTAACTGCTTTGGGGGGGAAATGTATATACTGTATATAACTGTTTTGAGCTTGGATCTCAAAAAGCATACAATAGAAAACTAATGCAGCTAATAGATTCCTGTATAGATTTGAGTATAGATTGGGTATGGATTCCCCCTGTTCAGGTGATAGAGTGTGATTTGGGATTCAGCTTTGTGTTAGATGCCAGTTAGATTTGTAGCTTGCGTTAGCCGTGAACAAAAGGGTGAAGATGGTCATGAACCTGTCAGCATGCTGCCAGAAACTTACATTAATTAGCAGTAATGAAAGATCAACACACAACATGGACGGTTCAGAGGCAATTTGTAATGACTAAGGAAACAAAGTGTTGCCTAAGACATAATGTTATCAGATGTACAATATGTTCTTGCTGAAAGTGCTTCCGTGACTGGTTTTCAATGGAGGTAGGCAGTCAGGCAGTTGCTCAAAAAAACCCTCAAACGTCACTTCTAGTTATTGCACTATATCATACTTATATTATTCATATTTATATCAGTAAACACAATAAAAGGTTCATTCTGAATAATATAGTTCATATTCACTTACATCATTTTTTCTACATACTACATACTATACTATAGTGTGTACATACTATACAAGCCAAATTTGTGTTTCTCATCATGTACAGTGTGAAAGTGTAAATACAGCATGACTGACTTCGCGGTGTTGTGGAAGCAGCATCTGTCTGTGTAAAATAGATTTTTTCTGTTTTATTATCTAAACACATATGGCTTTTTAATTAGAACATTTTTAAAATTAAGCAGTTAATATTAAGAAGATAAATACATTAAAATGGTGCTTTTTGAAACACGACAGTCAGATTCAAATAACTGATGCAAAGTCTGTGATTTATTTAAAAGGGATTGGAAACTGGAAAATGGGATGCTGTGTGGGGGGGAATAAAGGTTGTGATGATCTGTGTCTGTATTCTGATTTAGACCATGTGCAAGTGTGGCCTAAGCTGGAATAAAATCTAATTTAAATATAAAATATAATTTAAATTAAAAAAATAATAAATTTAGACCTTAACACTGTGCAAGTTCTGTGTACAATCTGGACAATACGAAGAAATAAATTTTATTTCATTTTAACCGACTATAAATAGATGACTGTCCAAAAAAAGGTCTCATATGCAAAGAAATACTACAGACACATATGATCACATGCTTTTTATTATCGTTTCTGGTTGTTTCTTTCAGCAAATAATAATAATAATAATAATAATAATAATAATAATAATTTGAGCATTTTGTGATTTAAATTTTTTTGGTCATTCTCATACATAAATTTATTTCTACATAATATACCCGAACATCCAAACACACAATTTGATGTCTGTAGTCTCCCCTGTCGACACGCACACTATCAGGACATCCATATAAGGATTTGTTTTTTTCTTATCAGTCTTTGACCAATGTTGTGTTAATCTGTGCTGCTGGTTTTTCAGCAAGAAATGTGTAAAGGCTGAGTTATCAATCCTCCTTATTTACTCATTATTTTTATTTATACCTGTCTACTATACTTTCTAAGAAATTTCCCTAGTTCTGTGTCCCTAACCAGACAGTTACTAAGGATGCTGCAAATGCATCACATACCACTGTGCATTTATATGCTACACATCTTAAATATTCATCTGTTTTATCTCATGAGCATCATCCCTGACCCCCTACCCACATAAAAGTAAAACCAATCATCCTATAAGAGGTTTTTTGTTTTCGTGCATTGGAATCCCTGAATCGCTGAAAACATTTCCGGTCCTTGTTTTTGTTCCTATATGTCGTTCAATTTGGGTAGCGTCTCTATATTTGATTAATACCTATTATTTTTACTTGCGATTAATACCATATTTTTCATATTGTTGCTTATGAAGATATATTCGACATGTACATATAAATAACTGGTATAAATGAATTACCAGAAACTCTTCCTTAATAGGTTTACCCCCTGCTGTAACAAAACTTTGTTTTTTAGCTGTTCTTTCAAAATAGGTAGAAGTAAGAGACACTTGAGTCGACTCTCATTTCAGTTTTCATTTTGCCCCAATTCGACATGCTGTTCTGGATTTTTTCCAGGAAAATGTCATTTAACAGAAAGCGCAAACACAGAGAAAAGACCTTTACGAAGAGAAAATGTGCCAGACTGAGATAATAACAAAAGAACCAAAGCATGGTAGTCTAGCTGCAGATAATCCAACTTGGCATGTAGTTTACCTGTGGAAGCCAATTTCCAACAGAAAGGAGAGGACTTTGCAGATCCACAAAATCATTTCAAATGATTATGACTTGTTTTCTTATAAATCCAAGCAGGAGGTTCTTGATTAGTGGCCTGTTTTTTTTTTTTTTCTTCTTCTGATACCACAGCACTGCTGTATCCTGATTGGTCAGAAAGTGTTGATTAGTTTTCTATAACGGTGCCTCAGCACTATTTTCAGTTGGAGTGTTTATTTTAATAAGCTATTGCACAGTATTGGTAATAATGATTAATACACTCAGCTTAAAAAAATAATTTACAAAAAACTGTTTACATTTTGTCCTGTGATGAATTGGCACCCTCTCCAGGGTGAATCCCACCTTGTGCCCTAAATCTCCCCCCCCTGTATACAGGATAAAACGGTTTAGATAATGAGTGAGTAAATGAGTGTTTACTTTTTAAATTGTTTTTATTTCTATAAACAGACATTTACAATAACATCCATGGAAAAACTTTTCAAAGACGAAGCTGTTCCTTTAAGATGTCTGCCATGAACAAACTTGTGTTTAATTATTTATAATCTAAATTCTTTTTCTCTTATAAACTTTCTTTTTTTATATATAATTTCCTGCTACACTCATGTAAAATGTTTTCTCTGTAAGTCGGCGCCATGATTGGACTGGATGCCCACAGGGACTCTGCTAGGAGTTATTGCTACATCCCCTATATAGTTCTGACCTCGCTTTAAGCCATTTCCCATTAAAGGAGTTCCTGGGAGGCCAGTGTTTCAGATGTGAAGCAGGCAGTCTGATCATGGCTGTGGCGTACTCCGAAAACTTTCTACCTTGATGGTATCCAAGCACTAATGTAATGGGATAAGTGCATTAGTATAGCAGGGGATTATATGGAGAAATAAAGGTAGCTTTTGCTCGTATTTGCTGATCTTAAATTCATACCATATGTAATCCGAGTCAGATTTGTGTAGCATAACTGGACTAAAACACATTGACATGGTTCTGTGTGGTATCTGGTATTCGGTTTAACCGGTTATTGATTATATTCATATAATAACCCAAGTGTTTTATTCCTTACATAGCAGTAATGACTTTTTACTCTGACTGTACAACACACTGTTTATTATCACTCTTGGTATTAAGTAAGATAAAATAGGATATGTTAATGTCTTTTATTAAATACATTGTGTGCATGTTTGTGCATATGTGTGTGTGTTTGAGTGTGTATGTGTATGTGGATGGGTGTGGGTGTGTGTGCGCGTGCCACAGAACAGGCTCTGTAATGAGTGTAGGTTTTCAGGCTAGAAACTGGTTAAATTAAAAAGGATGTCTCGGAGTGTGTAATGAGCAGCGCTATTCAATGGTACCAAATAATGAGCAAAGTAAATGAACTATGTTGCATATTTGTTAGAAGAGAAGCCTTTTTAGAGGGCAAAACAAGGTCAATAAGAGCTATGCCGCAGTAATTTCTTTGGTGTGACTAAAATATTTTTAACTGAAAGATGAAGGGGGTTTCTGATGACTGGAACCGGGGTTTCCACAGTGATACTTATAAGTGGGTATAAAAAAATTGCCTGTCCAATAAAAGACGGGGTCAAATTATTGGGCTACATCAAGCAAAGAAAAGAACTAAGGAAATTACTGGAACTGGGTTAGGAATGCTTCAACACATGATCAAAGCCTGGAACAATAGTGCTGAAATGGTAACTTTTTGGAAGAAATGTTGGGGGGATAAAAGGAAAATAGGCTTGAATTTTCTAGGGAGCATAACACTTGGTATTTGGAGGAATGTAAACATGTTATGTGGTCTGATGAGTTCAGCCTGACCCTATACCAGAGTGATGGGTGTGTCAGGGTAAGTGCACAAAGTGATGCACCCATCATGTACTGTATAGTGGCCACTGTATATACTGTTTGCACAAAACCACTGACTTTGCACAATAATGCATATAACGTTGCACAATAATATGCACAGGAGCTTTTACATATTTTTATTTATTCTTGTTTGTTTATAGGATTGTTTTTTATTTTATTTATTTATTTATTTTTACCTTATTTTACTTATTTTTAGTTGTGGACTGCTGGATCTGTGATTTCCCCACAGGAATGGAGAAAGTATCTGTCTGTCTGTCTGTCTGTCTGTCCGTCCAAGCCTCTGGAGGCAGTGTTATGATCTGGGGTTGCTTCAGTTGGTCAGGTCTAGACTCAGCAACATTATGTGGCAATAAACTTAAGTTAGCTGATGACCTGGATGTATTGAATGACCAGGTTATCCCATCTATGGAGTTTTCCGTCCATGATGGCACAGACATACTCTAGGACTGGAGCAGTAGTGGCAGTGTATTATGTAAAGTAGCCATTTAAGATAAAAGACAACCTGACCATTAAATCAGATCACACAGGCTTGGGAAACACTTTCTGGTGAAATGAATAGACTTGTCTCCGGCGTTAGAAAGATATTAAGATAGAGCAGGCTTGTACCACAGGCAAACCTTTGCAGTTTGCCTTGCATTTTTCCCTCGCCTCCTGCTTTATTTGTACCCTAGCCCATGGTGCAGCTTGACAGTATGGGAGACGACAGAACAGTTTCGAAGGGATTTTTTTTTCTCCTTGAGCATATTTTCATTTTCACGCCCTTGTGTCTAAGAGAGATGTAAATGAGAGTCAGATAAAGAGATTAACGAAAGGTTGAGAAGGACTGTGCGAGAGCTGAACTGAATAATGAACACGGGACAAATGCAGTGACTCAGCATTATGTGCCTTTCTCACGATGCCTCCAGAAACCAAATCTTTTTTTTTTTTTTTTTTGGCACAGGTGGGATTTAGGTTTTTTCGCTCTCTCTTGAATGCCAAACTATATGATATACTGAGCTAGCTATTAGGTAGCATCAAAGCATATGTGGGGGAAACTTGGTTAGGTGACATGATATAATGAATAAGACTCCGTTTGTTAGTATGATGTAAGGAATAAATCGCCACAGAGAAAGGTGTTTTAGGAAAATAATCAATGACGAGGTGGTGCGGTGGAGCCCGACATGAATCAGAGTTATAGTCACCTTGAAGTATAACACCAATAGAAAGGAGGGGAGGGGTGGCATATGCACACACTCTCACATCAATCATGGGCATCTGTGATTATAATTAGGGAGAAAATTAGGAGAAACACAGCTTGAAAAACTTGTTACAGCGTAACCAGGACGTGTGTCATGTGACTAATTGTTACACTGGAGACTCCTTCCCTGAATGTAAATGTGAATGAGGTGTTAATATAGAAACGATCCTGTACTGCATTCATCGAAACCATATACTGTAGCTGTGACTGTTATATGAGGGTGAGTCAAAAATTATCTGCACTCGGGGGCCGCACTCGGGGGTCTTTTTCAGTGTTTTCAATTACCAATTAGTTTTTTGATGTCTGAGGGTGTACCTGATACTGAAACAACTCATGGAGGTGCATAAACAGAAGTGTTTGGATATCTGATGAAAGTATCTTAAAGTCAATCATTACTGGTGACAAGACATTGATTCATCACTATGAGTTTGAAAGGTGAAGTACAGAATGGAAACATCCTCAATCGCCGACTGAGAAAAAATACAAAACATTATCAAGAAAAAGGTTCAACAATAAACAGTGCTCGTTACAGCGAGATGCTTATTGAAGAGCTGAAGTCTTAAACTTTGGATTAAACGGACCTCACCCAAGGCCATTATGATCCTGCATGACAATGCACATCCGCACACTTACTATGTCGACACTCTGCATAAACTTTGTTTTGAGGTGTTAAAGCATCCTTCCTCTAGTCCTGATCTTTCTCCAACTTCCTTGAAAGCAGCCCTACAGTGATGAAGATTAACTTCTGATGAAGAAGTGGCGACAGCGGTGCATTCATGTCTTGCAGCTGTCTAAAACATTTTTAATGAGCGAATACGAAAGTGTATTGAAAAGCTGAAATGATGTATTTGCCTTTTCTAAAAGTTAATTCAAGTGCAGATATTTTTTGACTTACCCTTGTACAATTGAATCAACAGTCACGATTCAAGAGCTCTGTAGTATAATAATGCTACATAGTATACGGACAAACTGACACAACAACCTGGGTCTTTTTTTTTTTATGAGTTTTTCAAATAGTATTTAATGATGTAATGGTTTCAAAAAAATTGTAAATATAAATTATAACCAGTTTGTGCTATAGAAGTAAGCAATGCACTGGCACTAGGAGCGGTTTACTAAAGACGTCCAGATCAAGACCTACATTTGTTTGATGAATGCAATATCCAGTGGGTTATTTCCTGGAAAATATAGTTTTTTGTTTCTCTCCAGCCTTTGGGTCAACACTGCTGTGTTTCTGTATAATGCAGCAATTTAACATTCTGCTCCAGTTCTTACACTCTCACATTCTCTTTCACACGCTGCACACCGCGTGATGGGACGACTGACGTTTTTAGCTATGACAGGTCTATTTTTACTCACTTTCTCAAGCGGTATAATTAAATGACTTCCATCATTCGCCAGAACAGAAAGCTGTTTTAGTATCTTTATTTAGTTACATGCTAAAAAATTATCATCACTGACACACGTTCACACGTTCTCATAAGGGGTCCTCTCTGATCATCGATCACTTTGTTCACGGACTTTCGTTCACCCATCAGTCCGCTTCACACTCATCCATAGCAGCCTCCTGTCTCTCCATGACCTTTCTTCCTCAACTGAACTTTATCTTTTTATCACATCCATAATGTAGAACTGAACTTGTTTTATATTTCTGTTTAATAATTTTTCACTGACATCCTTTATCCCTTTATCCATTTTATTGCTAATCTACAGTATATATATTTTATCTTTGCTTCTACTTATTTTTTTCCTCAACATCCTTCTCCCACTCTGAGTGATGCCAGAATGTAAAATGTCTAATTTAACTACTTGGGTTTTTTTTTTAATCCATTTAAACTTAGCAGAAACTGAAGTTGCCAAGGATAGTATATCTCTTTTTATCTTCATGAAAGAATAAAACTATAAGAGGAACCATAGACAAGAATTTGCTTTCCAGGAATGAGCCAGAAAAGCTAAGACAAAATACCTTAACTATTGACACAAAAGCACACAGTTGTAACTAAAGAGGCACCAAGTTGAACTAAGGGGACCTGCCGATGCCCTTTTGCACAAAGCGAGCTCCATGAAGCCATGGTTTGCCAAGCTTGGAGTGGAAGAACTCCTGGACAGAGCCCTGACCTCAACCTCACTGAACACCTTTGAGATGAATTGGAAAGCCAACTGAGTACAGTCTGTCTGGCACAACATCAGTGTCTGATCTCCACCGCCATGGTCCAAAATCGAATGGATGTTCAGCAAGCACATATCACTAGGGGGGCATATCACAGCACCACCAAGTTGCCACTGCTGGGCCTTTGCTCATGTGGTTTATGTGTGTGTATATATGTATATATATTTGCATATATGAATTTCTATAATCCAACTAGGGACTACGGAGGCCAGTGGTAACCACTGGATTTATTCCCATTTGTACAACCTCCCATCAACATTCACACACTATAGGCAATTTGGAAACGCTAATCAGCATGTCTTTGAACTGTGGGACGAAATCCACCATTCACTGGGAGAATATGCAAACTCCATGCACACAGGCCCAACATGGGAATCAAACCCAGGACCTGGAGGTGCAAGGCGACGTTGCTAATCATAAGGCCATTGTGCCACATGGTCACTTGGACAGCATTTAATTGCATTTTTATTGCATTATGCCAGTTGTAAAGAGTCATTCCCTCAACAACCAGACTTTTTTCAGTTGATCATTTAAGGGGAAAAAACTCACGGCATGTGTTACTGAATAACTAGAAATCACACACTCCTCTGCCCCGAACTCTTTTGCATAGCAGAAAGCATATTGATTGCTACTGGAGACACTAGTGCTTGGATACAATCATGGTAGAAAATAATCTCAGAGAGCCAGGATCGGACTGCCTCGTGTCTGAAACGCTGGTCTGCCAACGTATGCTTTAATAACCCATACATGTGGAAACGGGTTGGAGGTCGGGACTGTAGGGGGGATGTGGCAATAACTCCAGCTGAGTGTCTGCATCTCTTCCATAAGTTGGTGACAAATTAGCTGTTTATTTTCAAGGATCATGCGTTCCACAGGCTGAATGTCAATGGGAACGACTGCAGGGAGCGCCGAGCCACCTCGGCCAGGAGCATCATTCACTGACATACGGTTTTCTTTAAAACGTTTGCATAATTCAAATGTTTTACTGAGGCTAAGAGTCTCATCACCAGACTGTGCTTGAAGTCTTCTGTAAATGCCGACTGGATTCACAAGTAATTTCATCATAAGTCCCGATCTGACTTAATTGCCCCTAGTTAATTTTTAAAAATATTTTCCATAGTATGGATATACCCTTACGACACTCGCTTTATATTGAGTAGGTCCTCCTTCTGTGCCTAAAACAGGGATGCACTGTGTTAACACCTTTCTAATGGAACTAGCATTTCAGCCTTCACCTCCCATGTGCATCACTGAGCCTTGACCACCCATGAACCTGTCGCTGGTTCACTGGGTTTCCTTCATTGGCTCACTTTTGGTACATCTCTAGCTAAAGGGACAAGGGTCAAATTCTGATGGCAAGCTATTTGGGTCAGAGCGACTCCAAAACTGCAGCTCTTATGCGATGTCCCTGGTCTGCAGTGTGATGGCTAGACGACTGGGTCAGAGCAACTCTATACTGTAACTCCAGCTTCTGTGCGACATTCCCAGGCTTCAGTGGTCAGGACGAACCAAACGTGATCCGAGGAAGGAAAACAAGTGAACTGGTGACAGGGACATGAGTGGCCAAGGCTCAGTGATGAACACAGGGAGTTAAGTCCAATGCTGTAGCTCAAATTGGTTTCCATAGTAAGATGTCAGGATACACAGTGCATCACTGTTTTGGTGGCAAAAAGTGGGGAACCTACTCAGTGGTCATAATGTAATGGATGATTGGTGTAAAACTACTATGATTTTACCCACATGACTTTCAGGCTGTTGGTTTTCTCCTGCTTTTGGTTGAGTCATTCGTGTACTTTGTTTCTGTTTCTATGGAAATGTCTTTAGCAGTTGCATGTATTTTGAGATTGAGTAGGACATTTAATTATGTACTAATTAAAACGAATGGTGTCATCAGACATTTCTGAATGCTAATTAAGTTTGATGGTCATGCAAATACGAGTGCGTAGTAATCACTGAGACCTCATTTGCTTGTAACATTGGCTGTATTTTATATTCGGACTATTGGGATAGACAAAACCTCAATACCTCCTGCTTTCTTTTCACAAAGTGACTGGTGACAGCTTTGAAATTTTCTAATGGTTTCACTCCGAGAGGGTGATTTTGGCTTTCATCTGGGCTTTCTTTACAGTAATCTTATGAGGGAAACAGAGTGGAACCCAAATTAAGAGTGTGCTTGAGACAGTGATAGTTTCTGTATTTTAATAAACTGTGGTTATAAAGAGTGGTTCAGTGAGCTCTTGATGAAAGATCTGAGCTTTTGCATGATTGCACCCTGTGATGTTGTCCTGGGTATTCTTATTTCACCCCAGTGAAGTCCCACTTCGAGTTCAGGACGTAATGTGACTCGTCGAACACCTTGAGACGTCCATTACATCATATCTTAACATTGTTTGTTCTTTCAGAGGTTATTGAGTTAAAATCCGTTCATATTAGAAGCTGAAGGTTATTAATGGAAAGGACCACATTTCATCCGTCACTTGAGTCCACAGGCAGTTTAGAGATTAAAATGAAAAATCTAAAACGACAAGAGTAAATGAAAAATATACAGAAAGTGGAGCGAGGGAGAGAGAGTGGGAGGGCATTAGTTTAGTAAGATATGCTGCTCCATGTCTGGAGGTGAATGGTGCATCTAGATGTAATGTGATTATCATGCCCTTTTTCATCTCTGTGTTCTGCTCTCATACCTCAAGTGGGTCACCAAGGGCACAGACTACTTCTGACTTGAAAGGAACAAGGACGAGATCTGCTAAGCTGAACATCATTACCCCCTCAGTCACGGGGAAGGACACACTGCTCCATCATTAAGGCTATAGATCATTATAGATCATCGATAAATCATTTTAACCCAAGTTACTTTGACATATTTGACATTTTCTACTATCCGTACTGTGCAATAGTTTTGAGGTATCTATTATTTACTATATAGGAATGGAAACAAATGTGCAACAATCTACTAATTGCCTAATTAAAAAATTGTTTGTTTATGTAATAACCCCTGCAGCAGCCTCATTTCCCCTCTCATCTGTTCCACCATATGTTCCACCATCTGTATACAAAACACCAGGCTGATCCTCTGTCATCATCCGCACCTGTTTCTCACTGGTGCATGATTTAAGGTAGATGTTTATTAATGCTTTAATGATTCATAGGTCACTGTGTGGTTTAACAAACAAAAATATTCATCTGAAATTGGTTAGTACTTAAAAATGCAAGACGTTCTGGCTCTTCGGAAGTGAAATATGAAGGAAGTCCGGGTGGGTCAAAACTTTTGCACAGGAATGTACATGCAGCATGCACCTGTACTGTATATTTAGACTATTCCTAGTAATAGTGAGTCAGGTAAACTTGCTGCTTAATAAAAACACTGATCAAGAGTTTTACTTAATGTTCACATCAAACAATAGAAATGGGTGGAAGTGTCTATGACTATGATTGTTGATGCAAAATGAACTGGTTCAAGCTACGGTTCTCCTGGAATTTTACACAGAATGGTGCACGATCCAGTGTCTTTGGGTTGAAATACCTTGTTGATTTCAGAGTTTGATTATAATAGCTATAATAGTCTATACCTCACCAGTGATCTCATTTTCCCTCTTGTTTTATGTTATAACTGGGGTATAAGCGCAAAAAAGATTAAGTAGTGGTATAACAGTTGGGCCACCAGGCCTTGGCATTGATTCTACACATCACTACGACTCTCCTGGAGTGCTTTCTAGGTCTGAGACATCACTCCAAAATCTCCCAGAGGTGTTCAGTTGAGTTGAGGTCTGATTATTGTGAAGGCCATAGCATATGATTTACATAATTTTCCTCCTCATTAAAGCATTCAGTCAGCCTTCATGCCCTGTCGATGGGAGCCAAGTTATTCAGAATGAGACCATTTTTAATCAGGATAGAAATGTTTAGTCAAAGGATAACGGTGATCAGTCAGAAGAACTTTAGACTGTTTCAGTGGAGTGGAGCAATTAAGTCAGTAAATAATGTTAGTCAGTAGGACACGTCTATAATTATCATTATGTTAGAGCACACTGTGACACATTCCTGAGTGCCTTCTTTACTCTTGAGTGTCGTGAAACACATCGGCAAACAAAGAAGACCCCAAATACTTATTATTCTTCATCTGCATACTCACAGAACAGCAGTGAGTTTGTAGAGGTTTATTAGCAGCAGCCAGGGAAGTAGTGTAAAAAAAAAAGAAAAAGAGCAAAACATTTTGCACATCAATATTAAAAATACCAACCGCTTCTCTAAAATCTAATCTTTTTTGAAAACTTTATAGTTCAAAATACACTACTTAAATAACTTGCAGTAATAATAATTTTTTCAATAATTTTTTATTTCAGTATTTATTCCTCACATATACATTATTGTGCAGTGAAATTCTTCATTCTTCGCATATCCCAGCTTCTCGTAGGCTGGGGTCAGAGTGCAGGGAGCAGACAGGGTTAAAGGCCTTGCTCAAGGGGCGAACAGCGGAGCCGGGGCTTGAAGCACTGACCTTCCGATCAGTAACTCAGAGCTTTTAACACACTGAGCCACCACACCCTATAATATATTGATAAGACACTACCTTCCTGTTAGGTGTTTATTTCAATGCTTACCATCTCATTCTTTTAGCTTAAGTGGTTAAGGCTCTTGTGTGCTGATTTAGGGGGCAGAGTTTTGAGCCTGCAATTGTCAGGTTTCCACTGTTGGGCATTTGGGCAATGGTCTTAACCTTGTAAATTTGGGAACAAAGAGATATATTTTTTTTTGTCATTCGATCTGTACTTTGTTTATTTATTTATATATATTTGTCACTTGTATAGACATCTCATATTGAGAGTTCAAGTCCTAAAACACTTTCCAAATGCAAATGAACCACCTCTCCTTAATTAGTCATGGAGTAATGAAGGAACAAGTCACACCTGCCCATGGAAGTGTTTGTCACTTATTTGTTCCATTATTTATGAGCCCCCTTAAAGGTGTGTTTGTATTGGAAAATGGCTGTAGTAAAAAAAAAAAACATTGTTAATGCCACACTTTGTCAAAAAAAAATTTTTTTTTGAGTGTTTCATTTCAAATTCCATGTGGTGGTGTACAGAGGCCAAATGCCAACAAAACTTATCTTTGTTCCAAAATTTATGGGCATGACTGTACATAAAACCCAGCCACCGTAGATGCAGGGCATCCTTAGTGACAGTCCTAAGCCTGGAGAAATGGGTAGGCAGGAGCAGGAAGCGCATCTGGTGTAAAAACCGTGCCAATAACTTGTGGATCAAATGATCCGATGTGGTGAAAGAAAAAAGCCCAAAAGAGGAAAAAAACGAATCTTCTTCAGGCGATATTTGCTTTGTAACCAGTAATTTCTTGTTTGAAGACAAGTGCTTGTGTTTTTTGCTTTAGTCATATTGAAAAGCCCTGTCTTTGATGCTCCTACTGAAGACAAAAGCTCCTTGAGCTCCTCGGGCATCCAGAAAATCATCTTGCATGTGGGTAACATGATTCTGAATAAAAGGAACTATTTCAGTGTTAAAGTGGTATGACTACTTAGTCAGTGTTGTTTATTGATACTGTGCAATTTCGTGCAAAGATCAAGCTTACCATGGGGGGAAAAAGTAGGCATAATTAAAATAAGTGCAGTGCTGAGTGTTGAAAAGTCTGAAGAATTACAAAGAAAAATGAGGGAGAAAGAAAAACACTTTTCTTTGGTGTGTTTGTGTTAACTGAGGTCTCTTTCATGGTGTAAGTGTAATGCAGTGGTTCTCAAACTTTTTCTGTCATTCCCCACCTAAGGGGGTGAGCGACTTTTCAAGCCCCACTTGTCAACAAAATGATAACGAAATCGGCCAAGTTTACTGTTTATTGAAATATCAATTTCTAAA
>JAOTQY010000018.1:2624768-2638512 GCA_026413445.1 Dolichallabes microphthalmus | reverse complement strand
GGAGGAAACCCACCAAGCACGGGGAGAACATGCAAACTCCATGCACACAGAGACGGGAATCGAGCCTGCCCCGGGAAATCGAACCCGGACCCTGGCGGTGCAAGGCTAACCACTACATCACCGTGCCGCTGTCTAGAAATATCATCAGGCTAAAATCCTGATAGATAGGAATAGGTAGTATATTCAGTAAGTACAGGAGCCAGAAGAGACAGGTTTGAGAGTTTTATCTTAGTTTAATTAGATTGGTGAAGAGGAAGGTCTTCCGTCTGCTTTTGAATTCAGACGGTGTCTCGGGTGTTTGGGCAGGGTAAGTCCATTCCATAACCTTGAAATGCCTTTAATGCAGGACTACACTGTCTTTGCCAATGAGGAAGATTCTTGAGGAAGAATCTTCTTTGGTGAAGGGGGGGGTCAAGTGAACTCAGCTCTATTTCTTAAGGGTTCATTCATCTTTAATTCTTCCATTTTTCTCCAGTCCATCTTGAAGCCAGGGCAAACTGTAGGAACACACCAGATAGGATGTGAGACCTTCAAAGGGCATCACAGATTCAAACACTCATTTACACAAAAAACTGTTTAGTGTACCCAATTTACAGGACTTATTGGCATCTTTTTGGGAGGTAGAAGGAAACCCACACAACCATAAGAAAACAATGCACAATGTAATGGGTTGCTCAGTGGATAAGGCATTATACTGCAGTCTGGAGAGTTCCACCCCACCACCATGAAGTTGCCCCTGTTGGGTCCTTGAGCAATGCCCTTAACCCTCAATTGCTCAGATGTGTAATAAGATAAAAGTTGTAAGTCGCTCTGGATAAGAACGTTTGCCAAATGTAATTAGGAAGATAAAAGTACATACAGCCTAAAAGTACATCAGCCTTACCTAAAAAATGGAGGTACTTCTGTCATTTGCGTCTGGGCTGGGTGTAACAAGTCAGGCAGTGACCAGAAAATGGTCATATGCATGGTATATGCACGCTTATAAATAAAAGGATTTATCAAGATGTGAAAATATTGAAAATATCCAGATCTCCCAAGAAAGTGTTCTAACTGGCGACCCTGACCAGAAGAAAACTCTTATGCTGTACATGATCAGCTGTAACCTTAAAACGGCCTTGGTTTTAAGCCACCAAAACAGCTCTGATCCCTTGATTCATGACTCCTCAAGTCCTCTGGGTGACGTGTTGTGGAGATCCTTTAAGTACAGCAAATTACAAGGTGCATGCTCCATGGATTGAACTTGTTTGTCCAGCACATTCCATGAATGTGGAAATGTCGATTGGATTGAGATCTGGGGGATTTTGGAGGCCGGATCAACAACCTTGAACTGGCTGTGATGCACTTGAGTGAGAGTCCTGGTGCCTTTCTATTATAGCCATCATTGACTTTTTAAATGCAGTTTGTGCTCCATTTGCTTTTCTGTTTGATCAGACGAGACAGGCTGGCCTTTGGTCTCAACTGGCATAAATGAGCCTCGGGTGCCAATGATCCCATCACCAGTTTATTGATATATAAGTGATAATCAATGTTGTTTAATTAATCTGGCAGTGGTGTTAAGGTTATGGCCGTGTGTAGTATCAGGGTAGTATTCATGTCAACACAATAGCATTACAGTGTCTAAAAACTAATGCCAGAAGACGAATTCATTCGTCTGTATCTGCCGTATCATGAGGTGACATGTGCCATCGCTATAATGACCTAACTCGCAGATATCTTGCCTAATATAATTATACATTCAGTGCCTGGACCTGCAGGAAAATCCCAAACTCCAGTTGATTTCCCATTTCTTTCCTCTCAGTTCTGTTTTCGACACAGACCTCATCCAACGTCCCATATTCCTCATCATGTATTATTAATGTTGCAATTCGCCAAGCAATGGGGGGCGTCTTGTTGATGTTAATCAAAACCCAGAGGACGTAAATGAAAAATATAAAGCAGTGCACGAGGTCTTCAGAGGTGCCTGATAATAGGATCTTCCAGTTGAAAGGATTGTTTTCTATTCACACCATGCAGCGAGAGAGAGAAATTGCTCGAACAGCATGCTAGTGTTCTAAAAACTGCAACAAAATCATATGTGTTAAATGACCTCCTCTGCAGTTAAAACTCATCCTCCGGAGATGTCTACCAGCCAGGCAGTAGGTGTTAATGTAATGCTTGCAATTCTGTTGTGACGCCAGCAGCACCTCAACATATGTCTGAATATATTTATACACACACCGCCAGGGACATGCATTTGAATTAAAGATAGTGTTTTTGATTCATAGAGATCATAGAGATCATTTTTAAAAGATAAATGTCAATAGAGAAATGAAAAAAATTATCAATATGGACTATAATAAAAACAAAAACTGATATTGATCATACACTAGTTAGATATGACATATTCTCATAGGTAATAATGGAATACTGACTGAGCCTTTTATCAATTTTTCTGTAAGCTCAAGTGGTTTTCCTTCCATGTGCACATTTAGTAAAACACTAATTTAGAGTGCATTATATTTCATAAGCAGCCAATATATAATGTTTCTATAATTTCTACAATACCCAATTTTACAGCAATACACTAGTGTTTGAAGAAACACACTCCGTTACCTATATAAAGTTTTTTTGTTTTTTATTTGGATTTCACGGTGACTTAATAGTTAGCACCAGAAGAAGTGCTAACCATTAAGCACATTAACTAGTGTTGAAGGTTCGTATCTTGCCTCAAATTTAGAATTCTGATTAAAAAAATTATGCACTAAAACAAAATAAATTTTAATTAAATTCTCGTTATTTATTTTCCAAAGCCACAGGGAGCTGCAGAAGAGGCATGAAAGAGCCACATGTGGTTCCAGAGCCGCGGGTTGCCCACCCGCTATAGACAAATAGAAGAATTAATATTTTTATTTATTAAAAAAAATATACATTTTTTTAAATCTCTGACTTATTAGGCAATAGCAAATTCGAAGAAAAAAAATCACACCATTAAACTGAACTAATAACATGTCACTAATTAAACATAGAAATGTGAACTAATAGATAAAAATATGTAATAAATAAATAGGTTAGTATTTATGCAAATGTTGTTGCACTGTACACTGGATTAAGATGGTGACCTTTTCTCCCGGAGACATTTATTTAATATTTCTGGAAGGAGTCTACGATGCATTGCTTTATAACACTCCGAGGCGATGATTACTCCATGACTCCATTGTTAGTTATTAACATCATAAAGATCAAATTTCATGCTTCCAGTTCGGTACATTTATTTATGTTAAAAACAAGAAACAAAAAAAGAATGAATACTATTCACATTGTCTCAAGAGGAGTGTTTTGTCCCATAAGAAATGTTACTGTATTAAACTATAGTACAGTACATACCATCATTTTCAGTAGTATGATTGTGGTACGTCACACGGATATTACCATAGTAGGCACCATAGGACTTTATAGAGTAGGGTACTGAGATACTTAAGTGGGTACTGTGGTAGTACTATGGTATGTACTGCCATACTTTTGTGAATACCCTGGTAGGTACTGTGACATTTCAGTGGGTATTGTGGTAATGTTATGGTGTGGACTACAACATTTGTTATATATACTTATTGTGGTATAACCATGGTACTTATTGTGGTATCACAATAGCTCCCAAATGTTAACAGACATCTACTATGGTATATCAGTACATACTACTGGTATGATGTACAGTAGTACAGACATTACCATATTAGATACCCATCAAAGTTTGGTAGCCACTGAGGTACCCAATGGAACCTTGGTATTCCAAAGACATGCAGATTTGGCTAACATTTTGATGTTCCCAAATTGCCCGTAGTGAGTAAACCTGCATGTGAATGTTGACTGGAGGTCTCACCACGGTCGTACAAATAGAAATGAATACAATGGTTTTCATGGTTGGACTACAGGGGTTCCTTGATGGATGGATGGATGGATGGATGGATGGATTACCCTTATGGTACATAAACGTGTATTACATATTTTTGAGAGTACAAAGTCCTGGTACTTATCCCACAGTAGAACCATGTACCGTAGTGTGGTATAGGTACTATAACAGCAAAACGTGGTACTGTCAAAATTACCAGGTAAAGGTTAATTAGTCAGACTACCATGGTACCTATACCATGACAAAATTTCTTATAGGGTGACACAATTTATTATCATGTCTCCCCAGCCTACGTGGGTATATAATCTCCATGAGTTGAACAAAATGTTTACCCGTCATGTAATTGCCTGTGTGTGTTAAAGTAGATTGCATGGCTCTTCACACTGATTTGTCCTCCCATTATTGCTGAAATTGGGCTGAGTGCTCGTTAAGGTAATGTGGAGACCCGTTTGTGTAGGCTGAACCTCAGTAATTGAGAGCGGTGTCATACACATCATGGCCGCGTGTCAGGAGGCAGATTTCACATTCCAGGACATGGTGTTACAGGGCCTGAGAGGTTTGCTCTTACTTTAGAGGAATCGCCGGCAGAGGGATCCCCGGCAGCGTGACAGCTCATGTGGAGGAGGCTGCAGTTTTAAGAGAGGAGTGGGTGCTTGTTGGTTGTATGTGTTTAGAAGAGGATGTACATTGTTTGTCGCTCTTATTGCGGACACCCAGTTCCGCTGTGCGAGCGTGTGCGTGCATTAGTTTGTGTAGGGGTATTGTCTTGAAATAAACCAAGCAAAAGTCATGAAATAAACCCAGCAAAAGACGGTCCTCATTAGAGGCTTCCTGTTCAGTTCGTCTCCTCCGATGTTTTGGTGCAGAGCAGCTTCTTACAGAGCTGTGACTCACAAGGGGCTCGCGCTAGCCTTCGTGCCAACGTGTGTGAATCAGAATAAACTTCAATTCAGCGGAGGTTTCAGAATCTTTATACAATACTTAAACGGCAAGTAACTTAAATCACGGGTTGACTGCAAGGGATTACTGGTTGCTCCGATTGTGTGTCGCGAAGGCTGCTTTTTGGTTTTCTCTGTCATTCAGCAGGCCAACTTTGGGGTTGGTGCAGATGTCTAGCAATCTGGAGCTCGCTCCCATGTTTCTGAGGTTGTTTGATGGATGGTTACCCATAAATCCATCTCATACACAGGCTAATGACAGTCTCGCCTGACACCTAGAATTTACAGAAAACCATCATGAACTTGGTTTATATTAAAGCACTCTTTCTGATACATTATTGTATGTATAGTAACGACGTACACAGGGATGGTTTTTTTTGTGGAGAGATATATGTTTAATGGTTTGAAAGGAGTCTCCAGTGTCATCTAATTGTAAAACATTGTAGCACTGTTGCCTTGCATCTGCAGGCTCCAGGTTTGATTATGTGCAGGTTGGTGGATTTCCTCCAGGAACTCCGGTTTCCTCCCACAGTTTAAAAACCTGCAGATTAGGCTAACTGGCGTTCCCAAATTGCAACTAGTGTGTGAATGAGTTTGAGTGTGTGAGCCCTGTGATGGATTGGCACCCCGTCCAGGATGTACCCCGCCTCGTCCCCCAAGTACCCTGGGATAGGCTTCAGGCCCCCCCGTGACCCTGTATAGAGGTTTAAGCGGCGTAGACAATAAATGAGGGAATGAGCTTTGCTTGGGAATATGATGTGGTGTAGTTCCTTTGTCTTACTGACTTGGTGAGAAAAAAAGAGACTGGCAGTGGAACAACTGTTCGCAGCTGCTATAATGTTGGCAGTAACAGGTACCTACTTATTTCGACAGCATTCCACAGCATTGCATTTAACTATAAACTATTAAAATGTACTATGTCTCTTTTTGCTTAATCCAAACTATTAGCAACTGCTTTGTTTCAGACCACATCATGCCACTTTGTACAGTAATTGATTGTTTTCTCTCTTTTTTTTCCTTCAAAATCTACTTCCTGATGTATTCTGCAGGTTCTAATAAGGTTTGGTTGTAATGTTAAAAAAAATGGTCCTGCAAGATTAAATATAAAAATCTGCTGTAATTAATCATCGCTTCACGATGCTGTTAGAACATTTAGCAACATTATGAAAAGTTAGTGTTACAAAAATGTTCAGCTTTGAATCAAAAGTTCCTAAAGACAGAATGAAAAACTACTTTTCAATTGTTAGGTGGGTAATTCTGATGTTTTTGATGAACCAGAAATGACTTTTGATGAAGTCTATAAAGCTCTATATGAAGCCAGCCAGGGCGTCCAAGTCACACCGGGACTGCAATAAATCAGGTTGTAAAACCGATTGACATTTACAGAAGACTTCAAGCAAAGTACGGTGATGAGACTCGGACAAAAGCTGCAGTAAAACATTTGAATGGTGCAGACGATTTAAGGAAGGCGTTTTGTCCATGATTGACAGTCCCGTCTGAGGTGGCTCGGAGGCCACGGCCTTCATTCCTGTGAACGTTCAGAAAGTAGAATTCCTCATTTTTTAAATTTAACGGATAACTTTTGTGGAAGAGACACATCTGTCTGTGGAAACTGTACACATTCACCAACACCACATTACACTATGTTACAGGAACTTGGCTGGGAGTTAGTGCCACATCCACCATACAGTCCTGACCTCGGCTAAGGATGACATTGCAGACGTTCAAAAACGTGAAAACAATAAAGAGTCTTTATTGCAGCAAGAACTACAATCAACAGATTGACTGATTTAAGAAAAAATTGACCCCTGATGCCATCTCACACATTCTACATACAACCCTAAGTCACCTGGATATTATGAAGGGGAATTAACGCTGTTTGTTGACTATAGTTTATAGATCAGTTGACTATAGTCTATATTCAGCCGTTAACACTATAATTCCCTCCACACTCACCCCCCAAGCTGGAGGACCTGGGACTCAGCCTCCCTTTGTGTCAGTGGCTCTTCAATTCCCTAACTGACAGGCCACTGGGAATATGGTAGGACAGACATGTCTTAGTCTCCCTCACCCTCAGCACTGGATCCCCCCAGGGTTGTGTCCTGAGCCCCTTGCTCTTCTCACTATACACATACAATCTGACTATGTGGACACTACCAACATCAAGTTTTCTGATGACACTGTTGTGGTGGGACTGATAACAATGAGAAGGTCTAGCTAGAGGAGTTTAAACACCTGGCGCCAGAGGAATAACCTCCTCTTGAGCATCAGCAAGAGAAAGGAGTTGATGGTGCACAAAGCAGTGGGTGAACTACAAGCCCCCTGTCATCAACGGAACCCCAGTGGAGAGAGTTAACAGCTTCCGGTACCTTGGTGTTCACATAGTGAAGAAGGCTCGGCAGCATTTCTATCACCTGAGACACTTGAAGGACTTGCCCTCCAGGGGGCTAAAGAACTTTTACACCTGTATCACTCAGAGCATCCTGATGGGAAACATCACAACCTGGTGTGGGAACAACACTATGTAGGGGAGATGAGCTCTACGGAGGGTTGTGTAATCAGCTGAGAGCATCATCCCCACTTAGGCCCCTGATTTGCACACTGTCTACATCAAGCGGTGCTGAACCAAGGACAACTCACCATTAGACTGATCTCTTTGTTGCAGTCAGGAAAGTGCTTCAGTTTCACTGCTGTCTTCTTGTTGGACATACTGTACTGTTTATTTTTGCACATGAAACAATCATTGACATGGAACCTCTGCACTTTATGTCTGACGGTCATACATGTCGGACTGTAATGTAATGTTAATGTTGAATTCGAATCCACTAAATCTATTCGAATCTCTAAATTCAAAAAAAGTTAAGTAAAAAGCAAAAAGGTCTAAATCGGTCAGGAGATGGTCGAAAAAGTTAATAAAATATTTCCCTCTCATTTACTTATAGAGTGTGTGTGTGTGTGTATATGTATGTATGTGTGTATGTATATATATATATAAAATATATATACATTTCTGTTAGTCTGAGCTGGCAGTTTACCAGACACGCATACATTTCTCATCCATTGTTCCTCTTTTAATTTGGTCCTCTATGAAAATTCCAATATATTTCATTACTTCTACATCTCTCTTGCATTTTTCTCATTCCCATATTCCTGCGACTTTAAGACAATTCTGGCATTTCCACTTATTCCATCTGGCTACGAAAATAGCCATGTTTATGGACCAGCCTGAAGCCTCACCACTACCACCACTACTAGATCCATACCCTAATTCCATAGTGGAGACAAGCGTTGCCGAACAGACTCATCATCCTACCTCATCTACCTCGTTTCTGCATCTCTTGATGGTGGTTTGTTTTATGATCAGTTGCCTACTGTACTTCTGCTTCATCCAAGCCTGATTCTACCACCACAGCTTTCTACCTTGATGGTGTCCAAGCACTAGTGAAATCCTCGTATAAGTGCATCAGTGTAGCAGGGGATTAAATAAAGAAATAAAGGTTGTTTTTCACTCCCATAACTGTGCTTCGTGACTCTGTGCAATCAAAAATCCCATTTTGACTTGAACGAGATTTTTTTCTCCTAAAGACAAGTTTTACATTTTCATCCTTTTCCATGCTTGAAGTGGAAATATAAGGAGATTATATCCGAGTCTGCGATTGGCACAGATCTCGGATAAAATGTTGATCTCTCTCTCTCTCTCTCTCTCTCTCTTTGTCACAAATGCCACTGTAGAACTTTAGCACTAAGCTCTGAAAACTTATACCAACAATCTTTTGTACATTTCATCCTAGTTATTTATTTTTAAGTACGGAAGACCTACTGTTTACTGCATGCTAACAGTTACCAAATAATGAATTGCAGATCGTTTCTAACCACCGGACAGTAAAATGATAACACATAATAGACTCCATTAAAATTAAACCAAGCTGCTGAGCATCAGAAGTACAAGGGAAATAAGACAAAGAGTGAGTTTTATAAACTCCTAATCATAAAACGAACCATTGTTGCTTGAGAGTGACTTATCAGCATGTTCTGTACATTACTCCCGCTTGTCTAATGCGTGTTATACCACGTTGCTATTGATGTTTTATTAATTATTTAGATCTTTATAAATTTATAATCACAGCAGCGCTGTTATAATTATTCTAATATTAGATTGATTCTTTAGTAATTATGTATACCACATAATCTAAACAGATTAAATATATTTTTAATTGTTGATACGGGCCAGTGCGGTGGTGTATTGATCAGCACAGTGGCCTTGCACTTCCAGGGTGAGGTTTGGTTTGAGTCGTCTCCGGTCTGTGTGTGTGTGTATGTGTGTGTGTGTGTGTGTGTGTGTGTGTGCAGTTGGCATGGTCTCTCCATGCTTGGTGGATTTTTCTCCAGGTACTCTGATTTTGCGATACTCCAAATTGCATGTAGTGTGGGTGCATGCTTGTGCCATGTGATGGATTGGCATCCTGTCCAGAGTATATCCCACCTAGTGCCTCCAGCACTTTATTAAAAGTTTATCAGTAGAATATTAAAGATCCCATATTTGACTTTTTTTTTATTAGTTAAAACAGCTCTCATAGCTCTCCGAAAGTGTCTGTTAACACTCCAGCTGAAATACTTCTTCGATAATGCATTTTAGATAGATAATTTAGATTAATAAATGCAATTCGATTAGATAATGAGAAAAGCGGGCCAGAGCTGAGCAACAACCCTTATATGAGGTCAATTTGTACTGCATAGAATGGCTATATGGACTATGATAATTTACTGGGCTCTGCTACATGTAATTTATTTTACCAGGTTAGCATAGGTTCATAGCAATATTCAGGGGGTAGCATTTCATAGCCATTCCTTGTCAGATTGTTTTAGCGTTATTACACTCATTTTTTTGGGGTGGCATTGTCTCTAAAGCAAGTGTTTAACGATACTGTATTTGTTAGCTTACCAGGAGCTAACTCTTTTGTCTATACTGTTTGTTTTGAGGTTAAACTTCATTAAAATGTTAGCAATGTAGAATAAAGAGACAATAATAATAACAAATGTATAATGTGGCAACTCGACTTGACTGTATTCTTAAACAGAATTAGTGTTAGCCTGGTAAACTAGCTTTGGTCACATTTACAGCTATTTGTGCTATTTAAATACACACAAAACAGGTTTTGTATAAAAGAATTAGCACATGTTTTACCATTTTAACATTAATTAAACAAGTCAGCTCAACTGTTTTAGCTTTCCCTTTAGCATATTGCTATTGGACTTCAGTATTTAGGCAGGTTTGCTAAAGTGCTAGCTAAATTAAAACAGTGCAAGCTAACTATAGGCTAAGTATTTGTGTTATTAATATTAATATATCATATTGTGCCTCAGTAAAGGTCAGTAGCAAGCTAGCTAACATTAGGCTATCATGACCATTATTTTGTGTGAACAAATAAATAGCTTTGCTAGCAAGTGAAGCTCCTTGTCTTCTAATGGTTATTATGTTTAAAAGACTGACTTGGCCACCATGTGGGAATCATCAGTGATTTAATTGGCTGCACACCCAGGCACAGATAGCTTTATTCTGCCTTTTTATTTTTACCCAGGTGTACATAGCTTCTATAGTTTCTCAAATCCCACAACAGTGACTACATAATGTAGGTACATGCTATTTCGTGTCTTAAAGATACCTAGACAGTGTTCATGTGTACAGTAGGTTTTGTTCTGTTCACCCCTATGTTTTGGTGCTCATGACTCTTTTACTGTTAACGAGCACACGATATGACCTGAATTTGTCTTAGTCAGGATAGATATAGATCCAAGTCCAAGTAATTGATTGGGCTCGGAACATCAATTATCATGACTTGCAGCCTCTCTCGTGTCTTGCTGTGCTTGTGTTGATGAGATACTGTAGCTAGTGTGTGTATGATGGATTTTATGTGTCTCTTTGCAGAGCAGCTCGAGCATTTGGAGAGTACCTTCACGCTCACCCTGAGAGCCGAAACGGATCAGGTCAGCCCCTCATTAACCTCACTTCTCATTCTTTCCCGATAAGCCTTTCTGTGTGTGCCTCAAGTTGGAGGTGTGCGTGGGATTTTTTTAAATCACACTCCCACCAGGTCCCGAAGGATTTTTTGACAAATCCTGTCTGCTTCGGGCAGAAATTTTAAACAAATCCTACCTTCTCAAAAAATTACTGTTCTTGCATTTTCTAACAAACTTGGTAACAATTGATAAGTTAGTTCAATCACAGTGACCCTGGCCAAAATAAAGCAGTTACTGAAGATGAGTTAATAGTAAATGCAACACTTAGCACGCCATGTGAACCCAATTTGCTCCTTTGTTGGATCCAGGGGATCCCAGGCCTGATGTACACCTTTATCTCAAGCCTCATATAAAGTACAGTGGAACCTCGGATTACCAGCATAATTCGTTTCGGAAGCGGGCTTATATTTCAAAACACTCATAAACCAAATCAAATTTTCCCATAAGAAATAATGGAAACTCAAATTATTCGTTCTACAGCCCCAAGAAACAAATACATAAAAAGAATTAACACAAAATATAAAGTAAAAATCAAACAAATTCACCTGTACTTCACCTTTAAAAAAAAGTTTAAATAAATCCCGACAGATAAGTGTTTCCATTTGTGCGCGCTGGCGCTGTGCGTGTGTGTGAGAAACTAAAGTAAGGAGCCCCTCCCCTCTTCCCCTTCTCGTCTTACACAGTCACCCTTCCTCCACTCTTTTCACACACCAACGGAAACACTGTTTTATCGGAAAGAAATCTCTCTAATGACACTCAATTGAGTGACACCCTAAGGAAATCACTCCTGTAAAGTAAAAAGAATCCTTTGAAAAGAATCGTGACAGAGAAGTGTTTCTGTGTAGAGCAGAGAGAAAGAGTGTGTGTGTGTGTGTCTGTGAAGGCGAAAGTAGGAGGGGTGTGTGTGGAGGGGGGCACGGTGTCCAATGACGCGCGTGCGCACACAAACACAAAGAGCAGGCTGATACAGAGAGAGAAAATGGATCTTTAATCTCTCTAATGAGACTTGCTTTTACCCACAATTCCGCAGCTCAAGAGAGAGAGAAAAACCGTTGCCTCAGTTGTGATCACATGACGCACGGCATCAAAACAAGAAGCGCATGCGTGGTACATGATACTCGGTACTTGTAAATCAAGACTTGTTCAGTCAAAATGTATTAAAAATCTTTGCTTGTCTTGCAGAACACTCGCAAACTGCGTTACTCGTAATCCAAGGTTTCACTGTAATGTTTCAAAATATTCCTACTGGCCATGGCTTTGTCCCTTATTCCCTTTTTTGTCATACTTACTGTCTGTGTCTGTTTATTCAATCAAGATCACTTATTGTCTGACACCCTCACTGCCCACGACTCGGACTCGCCGGATACCGTTTGCACCCAGAACAACAACCACCAGCAAAGCTTTGCTCTTCAGGACTCAAACAGCAGCACAGAACCCAGTCTGATCGACCCTACGGTGTGCCTGCTGCAGCCTTCAGCCATCGCTTCTACCGCCTCTGAGAGCCGCCTGTCACTGGAGCGGAGCTTTTCGGTCGAGGAGGAGCAGCAGAAGTGTGTGGAGTGCTCGCTGCAGCCATCACGAGTCTACACCATCAGCGGCGAGAGTGCCATGCTCTCAGGAAGCCGTAACAGCAAAGAGAGCTTAGAGCTGGATGTACTGAGGGAGACACGGGACTCCCCGTCTGCCTCTCAAGCCCTCTCCCAGGCCTCCACATCCTTCTCGCCCATCCAGCATCACCACCATCATCACACCAACCACCACCATAGCACCACTGGCCCGAATATGCAGCAGCCTGCAGGTGGAGCGTCAGGAAGCGCCGGAGCAGGTCCATCGCAGCACCAACACCACCATCACCATCATCATCACCACAACCTCTCTCAGCCCCTGCAGAGTTCCGTCAGCGCTCACAACATACGCGGGTGGGGTGAGGGAAAAGAGTGCAGCCTGGCATGCGACCTATGCCCCGGAGCACCGTCACGCAGCCAAGGCTCGCTAGAGCTTGAGAGCAGCGTGCGAGAGCCAGGCAAGCAGCGCCGCCCACTAGAGCGCATGAGCAGTGTGGACCGGGTGACTTTTATAGACAGAGGTGAGATGGGAAAAGAGAACAGAGAGAGAGAGTGAAAGACAGGGGGTTTTGTTGATTGTGCCGTGGTCTGTATTTTCTTCATGTCTCTCTCTCTGTGCCTCTGTGAGCCTCTCTCGCCCTCTGTGCAGTGGAACTGTGTTTTATGCTGCGTGACATAAGGGACAGAATTCTGCTTCTTAGGGAATAAGTCAATATTATTATAAAAAAAATATATTTTTTTAAATAAATCTCAATTTTTATTTTTATATAGGATTTTTTTTTCCTATATACGTCAGTGTCAGGAGAAATCATTGTATTCCAGTTTTTAATTTTGAAAAACAAAAAGCAGATTAAAGCAGAACACGCATATTAAAAATGTTTTCTGTTCGGTAATTCTTAGACTACTCAGGACGCGCAAAATATGTCATCAGCCACTCATACAGTAATAATACAAACTTGACTCCTCTTCAAGCTTCCCAAAACTTTGATTTCCCATAATCCTTGTCTGCATGCATCCATAAAAAATATATTTGCATCTTTTCAGTCGTGTACATTAAACCCACAGCTAACTTTAGTTTTTCTGCAACAGAAGACAGCCAGTGGTACCCCAAAGAGAACATGTTCAGCTTCCAGACTGCTACCACGACCATGCAAGCGTAAGCAATCCACTGACACACACACACACACACACACACACACTATTAAGTTGTAATCTGCAGTGACCTTATAAGCAGTTAGTCCTGCATGTTCTCCAACCATTCATTCATTCATTAATTTTCTATACCGCTTTATCCTTATATACAGGGTCGCGGGGGCCTGGAGCCTATCCCAGGAAAC
>JAOTQY010000018.1:2556212-2567614 GCA_026413445.1 Dolichallabes microphthalmus | reverse complement strand
ACAATATTCAGATAATCGTGATTTATAAAGTGAACCTTGCGCAGGTTCTGACGTACGTACGGTTTTATAAATCTGAATACTTTTGTGCGTACGCAAATTCTGACTTATGTGCGTACGCACGCTTTAAGGATGAAATCTACGCAAAGTTTTATACATGAGGCCCCAGGAGAAAAAAGATGAGTAAAAGAGAACGTGAGACAGCTGGAATGGACTGTCTTTTCTGGACCATGCAAGTTTTTTTTTTTTTTTTTTTTTTTGTATTCAGACTTTTTAACTCCATTGCAACATGTATATTTTCATTTGCACTGATTTTATTATAATGTGCACATCTGTTGGTGGTGTTTGTGTCTCTGCATCTCTGTGTCTTTGTGTCCTTGTCTTTCTTTCTTTTTCTTTCTTTCTTTCTTTCTTTTTCTTTCGTTCTTTCTCTCCTCTCTCTCTCCCACTCTCTGTGTCTCTGTGTAATTGCCGCTGTGTCCCCACGTCTCTGTGCTCACGTCTTTGTGTCTCCATGACTCCATGACTTTGTTTCTGTGTCCCCGTGTCTCTGTGTCCCCATATCTGTGTTTCTGTCTCTGTGTTCATGTCTTTGTCCTTTTCTCTTTCTTGTCTCTGTGTCTGTGTGCCCCTTTCTCACTGTCTCTGTGTCTTTCTCTGGACGTTACTTTTGTGTCCATGTCTCTGTGTCTCTGCATTCCTGTGTATCTGTGTCTCTATGACTCTGTCCCTGTGTCTCTGTGCCCCTTTGTTCCTGTCCATGTCTCTGTGTCTGTGTCCCATTCTACCTGACACTGTGTTTGTTTCTGTATCTGTGTCCTCTTCTCTATGTGTCCCATTCTCCCTGTCTCTGTGTCTCTGCATTTTTCTCTGAATTAGGCGAGTCATGGCTTTATCATTCAGCATGAGCGGGTCAAGCAGATCAGAGCGTTTGTGAATTTGGAGGCTGCTGGAGTTGGGGGAAAAGAGCTGGTGTTCCAGACAGGTATGTACTCGCGTGTGATCTTCTGGACACTTGATTCAGTGTGTAATCAGTTTCAGGTTTAACTAGTTCTCATTCTCAATAATATTAATGGACACACCTTCAAATTCAATGTTTTTATTTGAATTTTTTTATCTTAATTTATTTTCTACATTCTAGAACAATACTGGCCAATGCCCGATTCTTCATATGTGCACTTTCATCTCTCTTTTGAAGAAATAATATTTATTTTTAGTGACGTAGAGAAAAATTTGTAGTCGTAGATAGTTATGATGTGTGTGCATGTGTGTGTTCAGGTCCAGAAAACCCGTGGTTGGTTCAAGCATATGTTCATGCTGTAAAACACCCTTTCGCCTCCGTCGTCGGGCAGGAAGTTTTCCAAAGCGGGATTATTCCCTCAGACACTGACTTCCGCATCTTCCGAGACTTTGGCAGCATTCCTGGTATATGAAGACACAGAAACATGCACATACATGCAACTACACTTCAAATATAATCTATTTTAGAGGAATACACAGATTACAAGTAAGTATATTATACGCAGGTATATATTCTGCAGGTGTAGACGCAGTATTTTCTTAAAAATTGCATACAACAGGTTGAAGTCAAAGCAAAACCATTCATGGTTTCACTTACAAATTAATTTCCACCGGAAGTATATTCATGGACGTCTGTCTCCAAAAGTGAATAAAAAAATTTCACTAGGGTTTTATAATAAGAAGGTTTATCAAGATTATGCTAAAACACTCATCAGGAGGGTTTCTTAAAATAATGACCGGTTGGTACAGTGGTACAGTTGGGCTCGTATGAGATTCGTAGCACATGTTTGCAAATCCTGTAACGACTGCATTTAAACAGAACATTTAGTTTGTCTACTCAGCAGTAGTGTTTCCCCTCAGGTATTGATCTGGCCTTCATTGAGAATGGTTATATCTACCACACCAAGTACGACACTGCAGATCGCATCCTCACAGACTCCATTCAGCGAGCAGGTACACACACACACACACCAACACAAACTTACACTGTTGGTTGCAATGCAGGAAAGTTATGAACACCTAATTTTATTGTGTACATCTACTGGTGGTGTTCGTGCTTCTGCGTCTAGGTGTGTCTGCATCTCCACGTCTTTGTGTCCATGTCTCTGTCTGTGTCTCTGTGTTTTCACGTCTCTGTGCTCGTGTTTCACATCTTTGTCTCTCCATGTCTCTATGACTTTGTCTCTGTGTCCCTGTGTGTCCATGTCCGTGTGTCCCATTCTTCCTGTCTCTGCGTCTGTGTATCTGTGTCCCTGCATCTCCATTTCCATGGTTCTGTGTCTCTATGTTTTTGTTGATGTCTCTGTGTCGCTGTGTCTCTGCATGTTCGTGTCCCTGTGTCTCTGTGTCCCCATATCTCTGTGTTTCTGTCTCTGTGTTCTGTCCCTGTGTCTTCATGACTCCATGTCCCTTTCTCTCTCTTGGCTCTGTGTCCATATCTCTGTGTCTTGGTCTCTGTGTCTCTGCATATCTGTGTCTGTGTCTCTCTATGATACTTTGTCTCCCCCCCCCCCTTGTATCTGTGTCCTCGTCTCTTTGTCCCATTCTCCCTTCCTCTGTGTCTGTGAAAGTTTTATACACACACATTTACTTAAGAGTAATATCATGCAAAATTGAAACTCCATTTAAAATGTTGGCATAAGCATGTTGCTTATGTATTTCTCTTTTATATAATACACGTGATGCCCTCTGGGAACTTAAAGGAACTTTACTGACTTTGTCAGTACTGAGTTTGAAGAAAATGCTTACTCTGCCTCAGAAGTTCTTTTGTTAAGCGTCACGGCCATAATGCTGTATGTAGTTTGCGTAACAACATGATTAATCTTGGTCCGAGAGCAGATTTTACTTTCATAATGCTGGAATTGCCCCAGTGTTTATTCTTTCAGTGGAACATGAATCAGTGCATTTTATGCTTCAGTGCATTCAATCCAAATACAAAGGATAATGCTTTACTCGTTTTTTAAAATACTAATTATGCTTCTGGTTGTTTATTCCACATGTATATTATGCAGGTGAGCTTTGCTCCTTCATTAGTAAGATATAGCTTTTTTTTTTTTTTTTTTTTTTGGTAAATGTTAAACTTTTTGTTGGTGAAACAAATAGCGTTGTAATAGAACATAATGTGTATTTTTTTTAAAAATCAACCATTAACTTAATATATCACTACCATGTCCCAATACTGTAATTACACAGTACAGTGGAACCTCAGATTGCGAGTAACGCGGTTTACGAGTGTTCCGCAAGACGAGCAAATATTTGAAATAAATTTTGACTTGGAAAACAAGTCTTGGTTTACGAGGACTGAGTATCATGTAGCACGCATGCGCTTCTTGTTTTGACGCCGAGCGTCACGTGATCACAACTGAGCAAATGTTTTTTCTCTCGCCCAGCGGAATTGTGGGTAATCATCTCCACTGTTTACTATAACACTGTGATCACATGTGTGCGTGTATACTGTACCATCTTTTCTTTTGTGTTCGTATGTGTGTGTGTGTGTGTGTGTGTGTGTGTGTGTGTGTGTGTGTGTGTGTGTGTGTGTGTGTGTGTGTGAAGGTCGTCGTGTACTGTTCATTATAACGTGTGTGCGCGCCTGTAAAGCAAGAGCAAGTGTCACTAGAGAGGTTAAAGATCCATTTTCTCTCTCTCTGTGTCAGCCTGCACTGTACTTAGTGTGTGTGTGTGTGTGTGTGTGTGTGTGTGTGTGTGTGTGTGTGCCCCTTCCCTCCTCCTCTTGCCTTCACACACACACACGCTCTCTCTCTAACAGAAGCACTGTTCTGTCGCGATTCTTTTCAAAGGTAAAGTGCAGCTTAATTTGTTTTGTTTTTACAGTGATTCCGTTAGTGTGTCGCTCAATCAATCGAGTGACATTAGAGAGATTTCTTGTTACTTTTCCCAATAAGGCAGTGCTTCCGTTATTGTGTGTCTGTGTGTGTGAAACTCAAATACGAGAGGAGGAAGGTTTATTATGTAAGACGGGAGGAGCGAGAGGGGATTATATCCTCTTCTCTTACTTTACACACCTACACAGCGCGTGCGCGCACAAACACTAACGGAAACACTTATGTCGGGATTTATTTTTTACTTATTTTTTAAAGTGCAGGTTAATTCGTTTTATTTTTACTTTATATTTTGTATTAATTATTTTTATGTATTTATTTTTTTGAATTCTGGAACGAATAACTTGAGTTTCCATTATTTCTTATGAGTAAATTCACTTTGATTTTTGAGAGTTTTGATATACGAGCACGCTTCCAAACTGAATTATTCCAGCAATCCAAGGTTCCACTGTATTTTAAGGTATTTTTCAGCACAATGTACCCACATTAAGAACACTATAATTTATAAAAAAAAATTTCCTTCATGTCCACAAGTTTACAATTTGATGTGTTTCACCAGGTGACAATATCCTGGCACTTCTGAAGCGTCTGGTCACCACGGAAACGCTGGCTGACCCATCAGAATATCGCCATGGTAGCATGGTGTTTTTCGATGTCCTGGGTGTAACGATGGTGGCGTATCCTGCGCGAGTCGGTTCCATCATCAACTACATGGTTGCCGTAGCAACTCTTATCTACCTCGCTAAGAAATGTCTACGCACTAGTAGTGTGGGTACGTACCCCCACATGGGTATACACACACACACAGTGTTGTCAATCTTTTTTTTTTAGTCAGCATTAACGTTTTTCAGCAGTTTGTTCTTCCTTTTCTACCTGATCAGACCAGACAGGTTAGTCTTTGGTCACCGCAGGCATAAATGAGCCTTGGGTACCCATGATCCTGTCATCAATTTACTGATGTATATAAAGAAAGAAAATCAGAATAGGCAGTTCACACACACACACAAAAAAGAACATTAAAATCAGTAAATCCCCCAAAAAAACTGGTTAGATTTCTAAGATTATGACACTTAATGAAAGATGATGTGGTGTGCAGGTGGCCGGTACGTGTTGGATCTATTGTACGGCTCGTGTGTGTTCGTGCTCAGCTGGTTCGTGTCGCTGCTCACAGTCCTGATTGTGGCGCTGATAGTCACACTGATGGGACGCTCCATGTTCTGGTTCACTCACTTTCACACCTCCATCCTCTTATACGGATCTGTTGCAGCTGGAAAGATACTTCTGATCCACACTCTCGCCAAAAACCTCTATTACAGAGTGAGTGAAATCACCCAAATCTCTTACTTTATCACCTAGAAAGTGATAGAGTTGTATTTTCCAGGAATTTTCAATCTCTCTCTTTTTCTCTCTTATAGAATATGCGGAGGTTGGATCTGGGCGACCTGTTCTTCGACGTCAGTCTGCTATTGTGGTGCTGCGCCCTTGTTTTTCTCACCCTGCGGGGTCTGTGCTCGGCATACGTTCCCATGATCATGGTGTTTTTCCCTCTCGCCACCAAGCTGCTGCTCTCCAGACACTATGCACAGAAAGGTGTGAGCCTCACTACGCTACGTAATACACAAATGTACAGCAAGCGGCAGACTGTCATGCAAAATCGCCGAGTTAGAAACATGCAAACGCAACAAGCGTACTATGCAAATAGTTACCTGTTTTATCGCTCATTATGCCATGCAAATGTGCACAACACTGACACACAGCTATGCTACCATGACAGCCTTGATAGATTAACAATTTACTCGAGTCTTTTGCCTTCTTTTATTAGTCTACTACTAAAAAACAGTTTAAAGTTTTCCTGCTTTAGTAAGGATATAATTAAACACACACACGACCACTTATTATAACCAAACAATACAGTGAACTTGAGATGTTTAAAATACACCTACAGTAAAGGTATGATGGTGAAGTGACACCTTCGGCCAATAAGTTTATTTGTGATGTTCGATGTTCACCATATTACAGTATTTTTATCTATTGTGAGTGTGTGTTACTGTATGTGTGCAGGTGTATCAAAGCCATACATCCTCTTCTACCTGTTGGGGTTGTCTCTTCCCTACGTTCACCTCCTGTTCCTTATCTGGATCGTTTTTGAGATTTTCACACCCATTATGGGGCGGAGCGGCACTGAAATCCCACCCGATGTGGTGCTCGCGTCACTCATTGCTATGGCAACTGCCTTACTCTCCTCGTTTTTGGTGAGTGACTCCACACACTTAGTAAAGATCGTTTCCAAATTGAATTGTATAAATCTAACATTCGTTTTGTAATTTAATCAAAAAAGTGAAACTTGTATATTCCACATTAATTCCACATTAAGTGAAATATTCCAAGCCTTGCTTTCCTGAATATGGCATGGGAAAAAAAAAAAAAAAACAGTTAACATTAGAAAAATGTTCACCAAAATGGTCAAGTATGTACATTTATCTACTCAACATTTAGGCTTCCTTTAGCACAAATTACTCCTTCAATGTGGCACGGCATGGACACGATCAGCCTGTGGATCTGCTGAGGCGGAGATCCAGAAGACCAGGTTTTTTTTGATAGCAGTCTTTAGCTCGTCTGTATAGTTGGGTCGCTGGTTTCTCATCTTCCTCTTGACAAAAACTCATGGAGTCTCTGTGGATTCATGTCAGCTGAGTTGGCTGGCCAATCACGCAGAGGAATGCTATGGTTAGCAAACCAGTTAGTTGTGTTTATTTATAAAACTACAATACGTCCTGCTAGAAAAGGAAATTAGCATCTCTTTAAAGCTCGTCAGCAGGTGCAAGCTTGTGTACCTTTTTCCCTTCCGGTCAACCTTCCATGAATAAGCTTTGGTACAGATCCTTCTGTGGCTTTCACTCCTTGTCTTCATTCATGTATAATGAATCTAGAATATGAGTTGAATCACTTTTGAATTAAGTTTTTTTCCAATGATATTTTATCTATAAGATGTACTTTATGTATGTAATAAATCTCTTAATTCAATCTTTTTTTTCTTAAACACACAGATTCATTTCCTCTACCTGGCAAGCAGCACTAAGCGTGCATTAGCTGCATTATGGACCATTTTTGCTGTGATGCTCGTCCTAGTTTCCTGCGGACTTTTCTTTCCGTTTTCAGGTGACGCAGCGAGTCCACGACCCAAAAGAGTCATTCTCCAGGTACATTCTTTCAAAATATTAAATGAGAATGTATGAAAAAGTTTTCTCCACATACTGACAGTCAGGTACTAAGTCGTGTCCAGTGGGCAATGTTTTATTGTGGATCACGTGACCACTGGAGCTCTAGGGGTGTAAATTCTTGTTGATGAGAGAGGTCTGAGGAAAATGGACAGACTGGTTTGAGCTGACAGGAAGACAACGAGGACTCGTAACCACTCTCAGAAAGCACAATTTTGCCCCACAATTCGGTGCTGAACAGTGATGCAGGATCGTCCTGTGACGATTCCCTGTTTATTAATAAGTAAAACTGGTTTCTCACTTGTTTTTCAGCATATCACACGCACTTTTCACGCTTTGGATGGCTCTTTGGAGAAAACAGATTCCGGTTTTTGGATCAACAGCTTCGATTATACGGGAATGAGCCACATCACCCCTCACATTCCCGAGATTAACGACACCATCCGCATGCGCTGCAGCGACGAGTTACCCTTCTGCGGTTTTCCCTTTTTCCTTCCCGTCAAATTCCTCATCAAGTGAGTCATTGTGTTCATCTTAAACAAACAGGGCAGGCCGAAATCCACAAGGCTGCCAGGTTCTACATAATAGGATTACGATGTCATTCAGACGTGATGTTTTTAAGCAGGTTCAGACATTTCACAATAGTCGTTTTAAAATGAATAAAAAGGTTAAAAATGAACAATAAGGTAATGCGTTGTTTCATATAGTGTTGCAGCTTCAACATATTTTTTCCGAACTAATATTTGAACAAGTGAACAATCAGCCATTGATTAATTATTAACAAGACATTTTTTTTTACTTCACAGCTGTAGTGGAACAAATTGGTTATGAGAGATAAATAATAAAACAGACTTAAAACAAAACAAAATGTAAAGACATCAACTACACTGCTCTTGTCTCCCTGTCTTCATTTAAAATGAACACTGCTAAAAATACAACGCACCAATATCGTGCACCATTTGACTTGCAAGTGCGCCCTCTTGTGGTGCACAGCGCAGATGTAATTATTAATACGCAATTAATTGAGAAACGATTCATTATTAACATCTCAAGTTTTGGCTACACTAACATTTTGCTACTTATGTTTCATCGAAAAATATCGTGGACCATGTAATATTGTGCCAGTTTTATTGTGGCGACATTAAATCGCAACAGCACAGTCTAACTTCTCTTTTGAGTGTATTTTTTTAATTGTTGCTGCTTTTTTAGCATAACAAGCACAAGTACTATTTTTATTTATTAATTAATTTTTTAACAGCTGGCATTATGTGAATAATTATTGTATAAAGAAATGGAAAAAAAAAAGTGAGTCTGAAATCTGAGGTTTTATAAAGTGTGACATCATTGTCGTTACCGTATTTTTCTGATGTTTATTACAGAAAAAGTATCGTATTTTATTTTCTACATTAATATTCTTACTTAACATGTAGGCCTATATTATATTAATATTTATATTCATATTCAAACGCAACAAAATGAAGGTCTTTCATCTTGTTGCCTATTTCTCTCTTTATTTTAGGAAGAACTGGTATCTCCCAGCTCCTGCAGTGTCCACTAATAATCCACTGGAGTTTAAACTGCTCTCCAAACACGTTTCAGACTGGGGAGCGGTAAAGTTGAGCTTTGAAGCTAAAGGTAAGGTGTGTGAGCATGTATATGGACTTATAAGATGTGTTGGTTACAGACAATCTATTCTGGTTGGTAAGAAATCGATAGAATGGTGCAAATATCAGGAGGACTTGTTGGAGAGTTTCCTAATGGTTCTGTACAGTAGTACACAGAGTTGCAAATCTCACACAGTATTTTTTGCATGCAAGTTATTTCCATCGGCACAATCCCAACAAATGTAGACAAAAGGTCAAATACAGTTAAACCTTGGATTGCCAGTGTAATTCGTCCTGGAAGCATGCTTATAATCCAAAGCCACTCGAATTTCTCTATAGAAATGATGGAAACTCAGACGATTTGTTCCACAGCCCAAAAATATTAATACAGAAATGATTAACTCAACGTTTTTATGATTACTACAGCCTTTTTAACTTTTGTTTTCCTTTTATTTTTTTAATTACTTTTTTATCCCCCCCTTTGGTAACATAAATACGAGTCTGTGTACTGCTTGTGATTCTAGGGAGTGTGTGTGTGTCAGTGATTAGAGAGGGCGTGGCTTGGCCCACCCGCTGCAGCCTCCCCTCACCCCGGCACGTGAAACTCACAGGCATACGGAATGTATCCAGCTTAAGTTTAAAGCATGTGGCACTCCTGTGAATCTTTTACGTTAGAGGAACCGCAGGTGCTACAGAGTTGATTCTTACATTATTTTTCGAGATAAGGTGTTAATCGTGTGCATGATGGCAGGATTTCCAAAGTGGTTTGAAAGTTTCTTTTTTTTCTTCACTCTACTAACCCCATTTATTTCATCACTTATCAGTGATTATAAATTTTTTACACTGATTTCAGACTGACTTATCAAAGGGTTGAATTATTATTATTATTATTATTATTATTATATAAGTAAATAATAATAAAAAGTGATGCAACACATGCTGAACGTTTGGATACAAGTTTCATGTTAATGGGGGAAATGGAAAAAAAATTATTTTAGGGAACGTTGGTCGGATTTCTATGAAAGTAATAGCCGACCATTTCAGGTTGGGGGGCGGCTACTACAACACACATTAATTGCCAATGTTTAATTGGAACAGACTGTAGTTGATCTTGAGCCGTGATCCGTTCTGGTTCTGCAAACGTGTGAACGTTTTACCGCGACTGTATAATGTCATATTTAGGCTTTATTACTATTGCCTATTTGTATTTATTGAACACTGAGTTCACTAATAATAACCTGTCCATATTGAACATCAACTGAAACGCAAGTTCGCCCTCTGGTGGTGAACTAGTTAGGTACTTTAGCACATGAGCAAGTTAGTACAGTACATCATTACTAGGTTACATTCTTAGCATCAATTAATTGACATCCCTTGTTTGCAGTATACTTAAAAAAATTTTTTTTTTTACTTTCTATCATGTATTACCCATAATGAACTGATAGCAAGTTCAGTTTAAATAAGATGAGGCTAAGAGCTATAATATGGTGCATTACGGATGTAACATTCATGTATAATCAGGTCGCGGTGAGTGTAGAACTACTGCAACGTAAAGCAGTAGTTTATTAAACCTTTTGTGACGTTATTACTCCACAGGTCCGAGTCACATGACCCTGTACGTCCTGCCACACGCGGGATCTTCACTCACCGGCTGGTCGTTTGCAGACGGGACGCCGCAGTACGATCTGGACGGAGAATACTTTATATTTTACTCTCACGGTGTGAATACAGGACCGTGGAACTTCTGGATCGAGGTTCAGGTAAGTGAGAATGAAATGCAGGAATAATAAACGCCGCAAAGACACACACACAACCGAAGGTTCGGAACTGAAGTCAGAACTACTGTATTTTTGAACTCTTAGAAAGTTTAATGTATTTACTTTGGTTCAATTTACACTCCAAGCACACTCCTTTCTCAACTCTATCAATCAATGGTGGTAAATAAATCATTATACTGTACAGTGGTATCTCGACTTACAGATCCCCACCTCATGAAGTTTCATTTAAAAATTTGCCTCAGCATAAGAGCATTTTCTACATTTAAGCGACCGAACCATTTGTGCATACTACAGGGTGGGCCATTTATATGGATACACCTTAATAAAATGGGAATGGTTGGTGATATACTAATGTGCCACCAACAGGAAGCTAATATGTGAGGGGGAAAACTTTTCAAGATGGGTGGTGACCATGGTGGCCATTTTGAAGTCGGCTCTTTTTGGATCCAACTTTTGTTTTTTCAATAGTAAGAGGGTCATGTGACACATCAAACTTATTGGGAATTTCCTGGAAAGTGGATTGGTCGTCGTGGGCCAGTTGAATGGTCCCCATGGTCTCCCGATCTGACCCCCTTAGACTTTTATCTTTGGGGACATCTGAAGGCAATTGTCTATGCTGTGAAGATACGAGATGTGCAGCACCTGAAACTACGGATGTATGAAGAGTGGGAGAAGAGGGTTGCATTGACAATCCAACACAATGGGCAGCACATTGGGGTCAGAAACATGTAAATAACTCATGAAAGAATAAAGTTATTGAAAAAACTACAGTTGGATCCAAAATGGCCTCTAAATGGCCACCAGGGTCACCACCCATCTTGAAAAGTTTTCCCCCTCACATATACTACTAATGAGCCACAACCAGGAAGCTAATATCACCAACCATTCCCATTTTATGAAGGTGTATCCATATAAATGGCCCACCCTGTATGTGTTTGTGTGTGT
>JAOTQY010000018.1:2379714-2398783 GCA_026413445.1 Dolichallabes microphthalmus | reverse complement strand
ATAAATAATTTAATTTCCATTAAAGATTAATAAATAAAGAAATATATATATATATATTTTTTTCAATTTTATCTGTTATGTTTCTTAAAGACTAAGACAGGGTATTGCATTATGATAACGTTTAGTCTATAAGCGTTACTGTCCTAATTGCTTTCTGTTAATATGAAAATAATGTACAGGTCGGGCCTTTCTTAGCCCCCAAAAAAATCTAAAAATTTTTCATGACCGATCAAATAAAAGGTTTTGGACAGTGGACTTCGATTGGCTTGCAAACATGTGACAAATTACGCGTATGAATTATGAACAACTACAGTAATATTGACAGGTGAAATCTGAGCTTTGCCTTATTGACAGTTCTTCACTCATTTTCACAGCTCTTCGCATTTAGCTGTCTCGCACAACATTCAGGTCACTTCTTCAAAATCCATCAAATGAAGGAATTAAATAAAGCGAGTGGGTTTACATAGATCTTAACCTCTCTATAGCTTTCAGGTCCTTGTCCATGTCCTCCTTCTTGATGTCTGAAGATTTGGAGTCCTGCAGGTTCTCGTCTCCTTCGTCCTCTGATTTAATGTCCGAACTCACTGAAGATGTGCTCTGGCCCTGCAGTCCACTGGAGAGCGCTGCAGAGATGGGGAGAAACACAAACAGGGGAAATGTTTCTCTTATAGATGGATGATGTAATGGATAATTCACTAAAATCGGGTGTTAACATATGGCTTAATTAAATAAAGTTGCCTGATTGTAGAGTCCAGCAATCATACTCTGAAATAGTAGAACAGCATATAACTGATTTCGCAGTAATTGTGGTTGTATGATTCATTACACTGACAGCAGTGTCATAGTATACTGTATACTTTTTAACAACACTATACATTGAGTTTATTCAATTAATATTCTGCCACATACAGTATGCAGCAGTGCGTGTTCTCTATGGAGCATCAACTGAAGGAAAGGTGATACTAATTCGACCAAAACTCGGCATTTAAGCTCATTTAAGGAATATTAGAAACTATGTTGAAGAATGTTTACCCATGAAGAAAAAAAAAAAACTTAAACAAAGTGTTTGTGAGCAAGCAATAAAAGGATGTTGATAATGTATGTATTCAGACAGTATGTATTCTGTTATCTGCATTTAATATGTCACTATTAAATGCACATACTGTATTGCTCGGTGTGTTTTTGCTTCTGTCTGCATCTATTAGTGCGACAGATTTTCGAGAGGATCTCCAACCCCTGTGGGGTATAAAAGGCCTAAAGACCCCACCACACCGCACCGCACCGCACCCCACCCCACCCCTCTGACTCGCACATTTTTAACTCCAGTCTATAATAGGAACACTGCCCTCATTGTTCAACATCACTGTCAGGGTCTGTGTGCATCTCACACTGGATGAGAAAAAAAATGGAAATAAATCGAGGAAGAGAGACAGACAAGGTAGTTGATTCTGAGAGAGAGAGAGAGAGAGAGAGAGAGAGAGGGAGAGATAAAGAGAGAGAGAGAGAGAGAGAGAGAGACAGAGGGGAGATGGAGTGAAAACGTTAATAAGACAGGGACTGGGATCTGCAGTGAAAAAAACAACAAGCAAATGGGATTTAAATAGAACATTTAAAGACATATTAATAATTAATCAAAAAGTGTAACATGACACTGTTTCAAATGCACAAATGTAATGAGAATAGGCTCTGGTTTATACTGCACTAGATTTAATCTCTTATTTCTATAGGTGCCTTGATCGGGAATTATACAGTGGACACTACATAATCTATGCCTAATAATAAACGTTTACAAATGTTATTTAACTGAGAAAATGTCTAAGTTTTTTGTTTGTTTATTTAACATGGATGGAGACTTAATAATAAACATCTTCTAAATAAATAATTATTAATATATTTTGCCTTAATAATCAGGATGTTTAAAAATGTTCCGTGTGACGGAGGCGTTCATGCGTCCCAGTTTCCAACAACATGACAAGCTGTGTGTGTGTGTGTGTGTGTGTTTTAAACTTCAAGAGACAGACACAAGTAATGCTGGTGAAGTAACTACTGCTGTAACATAAGGGATACCTGGATCTAACTTGTTCTGTGGATGTTCAATATCAATAAATGTTCACATGTTCTTTAATTAAAAAGAAAAGAACAAAATAAATGTTGTCAAATTATTATGGTGTAAGAGGAACAAAACTCTTATTTTGGGTTGGAAATAGAAAATCCATCTTTCCATTTCCTTTATTATTTATTCCTTATGCAGCATAATTTGCGAATACTCATTGATCACTTCTCTTCTCACTCTTCTAACATTTGCTAATAATGTTTTTAATCTAGAATTAAAACCTGAATTTGACACTTACATTCCTGTGCGTTGAAAATGTTGTACATGGTAGTGCAACAATTATAACTGAGTTGCAACTGATTCCGGGAGGAAATAAAGACATAAGGAGAGAGAGAAATGGAGACAAAGACGAGTAGGAGGGCTAGTTTGGTTCCTAACAGCTGGAGTGAGCTGATATGGAGGAGAAAAGGAGGTGGAAACAACAACAACAACAACAAATGGGTGATTGTGGAATGATGTCCTTCTCTCTGGTCATATGAGACTCTAATTGATTTCTCTTCTCTACAACATGCCTGGGTGGTGGTGGTGGTGGTGGTGGAGTTCTGGTTAGGACCTCACTCGGAAGCAAAACAACTGGGAACTAAAACAGGCGTCGGAATTGGCCGGTAAATTCCTCTCTCGTGCTGAGAAGCAGGAGGATAAACTGTAGTACGCACACTGTCGAGAGCAGCCGGAGCGTGGACGTTCGGCATAAAGAGAGAGACAATGCAGTAAATAACTTAATCCTCGCTGTCTCTCTCTTTTCTCGGCTTAGGCAAGAGAAGCATAAGTATATTAACATGTGCTCCAGAAGCCTCCTATCGCTCTTCTTTGCCTGCTTCCCGATTCACTCAGCTATGGGGCAGAAGCAGCACATGCATGCTTTATGAGAACAGAAACAGGTGGATGAAAGCGCTACTTATTAAACGGACAAAGCCAAACTACAGTGGTTTTGCAGCGCTCTATTCATAAAGTGTGTGTTTTGCTAAAGCAGCAGTGTGTTATTTATGCTGCTCTCGTCTCCCTCTGTCTTACGACTCGCTGCTACGTTTACTTTTATTTTAAATTTTATTTTATAGCTCTTAACACCTCATTAAGCCCTTGGCTTGGGCTGCCGCGGCCCAAAGGCTTGCCAAGCACTTGCTATTTTTTCTCTTAGCTTTTTTTTTTGTTGAAAAGGAAGTGTTAACTCCTTCCAACAAGGCCAAATCTCATGCCTCACTGCCTCGCTCATATATAATCAATTTAATCATCTTTTATAGATTTCCGGCTCAGGGTTTTTTTTTTTTCACTGGGTCATAATTACTCCTGTTCTTTGGCGATTTAGGAATAATGTATATGTGTGTGTGTGTGTGTGTGTGGTTTAATATACTGCATGTTTAATGTGTTTGACTTCTTAAACCCCATGATATGTTCACTATTCAGCTTGTGTCGTGACTTGTGTATGTGTGTGTGTGGGTATGATTCTCACCCCGGTACGGATCAGGCTGATTAAACTCTGGTGAGGTGGCAGACTGAACTGGCAGCTGAGGAACGGGCACTTGATTGGGCACAATGGAGTGAGAACTGCGCAACCCTACTCCCTCCTCACGATGAGACACCACCTACACAGAGAGAGAGAACGAGAGAGAGAAAGAGAGTTTTTACCCAAATATCAATCAATATCAACAATATTGCAATCAACATAAAAATTATGCACTTTATATGTATATGTAGAAAATTAAAATATACATTCAATTGATTGATCTATTACAAAAAAAAAAACACAGTTGCAAAATTTCACAGCAACAATGCCCTCAAGGGGGCGCCCTACCCTTGTGTATCTTAAGGGAGATACACACGCACACACACACACACACACACACAAACACCCACACCAGTGACAAACACACACAGAGGAGCTGCTCAGGCAGGTAAAATCCAAAGTGATGTCCCACGATGCCGAGCAGCGCTTCACGTCCATCTGTCCTCTATCATGGCCGCCAACACAACTGACAATTATCTTAATGCCCATATGCTTAATTGTGAGCTTCCTAATTCCCCCGACACGTTCATCTGATCCGGCAGGAATTGTGATTTGGCACACGTTTCCCCCCCATCTCTCTCTCTCTCCCTCTCTCTATCTGCTTTTGTTTTAGGGAATCTGCCATCTCTCTCTCTCTCTCGTGCTGTAATTCCTGTTAAGCCTTTGACAGTGAAACTCTGTGATGTCACTGGCTCGATGCAAATATCAGAAAATGTCGCCGGCTTTGCGGGGAATATAACAGAGAGGGAGCGAGATAAAGATGAGTGTTCGCTCTATCCAAGTCTGTGTTTGTTTTTAAACCCCCCGAATGCGGCTCTTTCATCATGCCGAAAGCCCCAAATGTAAAATGGCAACCTCCTGGCTGCGGATAGAAGCACTTGGCATACATATTTAATAAAGGGTTTTATATTTAAAAAGTAAAGTCATTTAGAATGGTGATGAAGGAGACGGTCTCCCAACGCACCTCTGCCACATGTGCTGCTGTTCATCACCGAGCAAAATGGAGGAGAGTGGGGCATTAAGTATTTTGCTTAATATTGTACAATAAAAGAAAGAAAGAAAAAAAAGTCACCCTACCGATCTGAATAAAAAATATATATAACAGTATGAGCACTTATTCATCCCTCATTTTCTTCCTCTGACACAGTGATACTTTGGTATATTTTATCTATCATGAACTAAATGTCTAATGTTTTAAATGTACAAATATATTAAAATAGTCTCATAGACCCCTGTACTTATAATAAAGATTTGGACCAATTGCAGACGTGCTGCAAACATTCTGACCAATCACAGATTGGCTCCATTAACCGTAGATGTTAAACAATGTATAAAAAGAAAATCATTAAAAAAAAAAAAAAACTTTCCATATACACTCCTCTTGAAAATCTCATTAATTAAAATAAAAAAAAATTTATTCGAATGTGTACATGTGTGTATGCGTGTGTGTGTGTGTATATATATGTGTGTGCATGTTACCAACAGTAACAAAGGATGTAGTGATTCGCACCCGTCTGGAAAATAAATCATAACTTTCCTTTCTGTGGGAATTTGAGCCCTTCGAACCTTCACTTCCGCCCCCCAGCTGAGCTAATTAGTGGTTAGCCGTGACCGCCGTGGGCTGGAATGATCACACACCAACGAGCTCTTTCACACACCGTTTGTGTGCGTGAAATGAGAGATGGAGACCAGGCCTCCCACTGACAGCACCTTTCAGCATGCGAGAGTACACACAAACACACACAGATGCACACACACTTGCCCGACTATCCTTGTGAGGAACTTTTATTATTATTATTATTATTAATGCTGATAATCAATGTTATGTCTACTTCTAAATCAGTAACACATTAGTGGACCGGTCCTGCCCTGATACAACACTCCCTCCAGTAAGCCGTCTCCCGGGAGATGTTATAACACATTCGTAAGCACTCTTTAAATATACAGTATTATAAAGAAACGCTTGAGAATGCTTTAAAGTTTCACAAAGCACCTGGAGGTTTTATTTAACATTCTCTTTACGTGGAGAAGGAAACAAGCATCTATTATTATATTGATCCGACTGAATTACAAACTGTTATTGTCATACTTTTTGTGCAATATCTTTCAGCCTGTTGTTCCTAACAGCACATTCATGACATTCTGTGTTTCATAAGAGGGTTATAAAAAAATGATATAATTACGAGTTTAGTCTGAAGGCAATAAAATCCCTCACTTGGGCTTTAAAATAAGAACCTATACTGGAATTCTTATGTCCTCAGCTCAGAGCATGCTGTTTTGTATTAAAAGTGATTCAAGCCATTAAAATATAATTATTAATAAAGCTAATGATACTATGCCTAAATCGAACCCTAGACTTTTTATCCTTGAAAAGCTGCTTTCAATTATTTACTTTTGTTGATTAGGGCATTTAACATTATTCTGTCATTACAGTGTCACACACAGTGGGAACACAGTTCATGTGTATTATTAGATAGATGTTTATCTGAGAAAGCTATTTGATTCTGGGTAAAAAAAATAAATAAAAAAAATAAACTTTTATAGCAAACAAAAACAGGGAAAAACAGTAATGATCTTTATTCTTTCCACCTGCTTTGTAATAATTTTAATGACTATTACATGAGGCCAGTGTTTCAGAAGTGAAGCAGGCAGTCCGACTATGTCTCCAAAAACTGAGTACTGTACTGAGAAAACTTTCTACCATGATGGTATCCAAGCACTCGTGAAATGCTGAGATAAGTGCATTAAATAAAGAGAGTTTTTACTCTCATAACTGCGTTCTCTTATTCTGCACTCATCAAAAATCCCGGTTTAACTTGAACACCCCTTGAAGTATATGTAAGTATACTTATAATAGAAACCAGAACAGGCACAATCTGTGCATTTTCTCAGGCTATGGCCAGCTAATCATGTACATGATTTTTTTTTTTCTTCTTTTAATCATGGATAACTCCTGAGTGAAGGTTTGTGTATGTGTGTGTGAGAAAGAGAGAAAGACAGTAAACAGCTTTAACAGCTTTCAGCACCCACAGATTATGAACAGCTGAGTTAGAACTCAATATACTGGAACAATCAGACTTCCTTTCACACGAACTATCATATATGCTTGTGTACGTGTGTGTGTGCGCACAAGAAACACACAACATTTGGTCCACGTTCGAACATCAATATCCACATTCCGTTATTATTATTATTATTTGTATTTATTTTGGCTAAAGTTTGTGCAATTTTAAATCAGCCTCTTAAAATCGTAAAATTTGGGTGCATTTTCCTGTCCATTCCTGCACTGTGTGTGTGTGTGTGTGTGTGTGTGGCTGCCTGTGTCAGTGTGTTCTCTCTCCCTCTCTTTCTCTCTCTCTGCTCCAGCTGCGCCCAGCTCTCAACATAGCGTTCCCATGATTTCATACACACATACACACACACACACACACACACCCAATCTCTCGTTCCTTCTACACAGCTGTTGATCTGCTCATCTCTGGAGGCAACAGGAAGAAAAAGAGGTGACTATTAGATCTAACACAGGCAACGAGCTCTGAGCGAGAGGGGGAAAACTAGAAAACGAGGGAAAAGGAAATGGCAAGAGGGTGAGAGATCGGATTCGAATAAGCTGCTTTTTGCAGGATTCCGCCGGTTATTCATAACAATACATGCGCTCGTTAAAAAAGAATCCAGAACTACTCAAAGCTCTGTGGACATTTAAGAAAAATGTCCCTTTAACATCTCGAGCATAATTGCTGCACCTTTACATATTTCTATTCAGTGCGAGCGAGACAGAAGTATATATAAACGATATGAACGTTTTTTTAAAAAGGTTTTAAAGCTTTCAGATTCCTTCAGGATCTGTAGGCACTTATTCCAAAAAAAGAAAAAGAAAAAAAAAAGGACACTCGTAATAAGTGATTAGGAATTACGACCAGCTGTTTAACCTACTTACGACAAAAAGCTTTTCTCTCTATTACAGATCAGCTCAAAGACTATTTAAAGATTAGCACACGATACATCACCTACAGTAGCAGCTACAGTACACTAGCTGTGTGTGTGAACTTGTGTGTCGGTTTCATCATCGTGGTAGTGTGTGAGGAGAAATCTACTGCGCTACATCCCTGGTCATGCCAATAACACGCTTGTATGTGTGTGTGTATTGGTAAGAGTTTCCTCAAGCCATTACTCAGGCTTTACACACAGGCATGTGAGAGAGACATCAAGTCAAATCTAAAGCTAGAGTCGTCTGTACAGAAGAATTCTACATTACACTGTAGACTTGCAATGCAGCGTACCGTGCCTGCGTGTGTGTTTGTGCGCGCTATAGCATTCCTTCTCCTTAAACCGAAAGGAAAACATAAATCTTTCACCCCCCCCCCCCCCACACTCCTCTTTCGCCATCTCTCCATCATTTGAGCACCTGCTGGCTGATGACCTCAAGGTCTCCAACCATGCAGAGAAACATGAAACAGCTGTTTCTTTAGAGAGAGAGAGAGAGAGAGAGAGAAAGAGAGAGAGAGAGAGAGAGAGAGAGAGAGCATGACAGAGGGGCAGAAAAAAAGCTAAGTATGCAGATAGAGAGAAAGTGAAAAAAAAAACTTTAAAAAAAAAGAGGTGAGGATGGGAGAAGCAAGCTTTAAGAAAAGGGATGTGAGAAATTTTTTTTTTGCTGCTTGCCAAAATATTCCTTTCTCTCAATCCTGTTTTTAATGAATGCAGCTCGATTTTGTATCACGTCCTATCGGCATGACTGCTGAAGTGTCATTAAATATAATATTGTTACTATAAACATTTAGTTTTAAATATAGGTAGGTCCTTTTTAATCTATCTTTGTGTACCATATATATATATATATATATATACACACACACACTGAGACGGCAGTTTGAGTGAATAATTGTAATTCTGCGCTGCATTAAACAGATGTAGAGGCTTTTTTCTTTTGCTACATCATGAACGCAATAACTAACTGGTGTTTCTGTATTTAATGATTAGATAAATTAAGAGCAGACTGATAAAGGTTCGGAAGTCTGTTGGTGTGGGTTGGAGTGGAGGACACACACACACACTTAGCTTGATTGTGCCATAACTGAACATACTGACTCATGCTTACTGCTTCCTGTCAGGGCTCTCAAACCAGGTGTGTTCAATTCACACACACACACACACACACACACACACACACACACACACACACACACAGGGAAACACTAACAAACAACTCTACTTTTTAGGTCCCTCCTGTCTAAGAGAGTGTTTGTAAAAAGGCAACGTGGTGTTTGTTTTTCTCGAATGGAGTGTGTGTGTGTGTGTATGTGTGCTTCTGAGGTAATGCTGAAGTGGACATGGAGTGCGCTCTCTCTCTCTCTCTTTCCCTCCCTCAGCCTTTGTTCTCAGTGCTTGCCGAAAGCTTTTATGACTTGTTTCAAGAATCAAAACCAAACTTAAATATGGGAGACATTACCAGAATCTGCCTTGATGTTCTTCTTTCAAGTCTTTTACTTTCCTTCTCTCTCTCTCTCTCTCTCATTCCTTCTCTCTATGTCTTTTTCCTTTGGTCTCTTCATCTGTCTTTCCATCTTCCACCGTTCAATCTTGTTCTTCATTTCCCTTCCCTGTCTTGATTCATTTTTCCTTTGTTCCACCTCGCTCTGTTTGTGTCTCTCTCGTTTCCTGTATTTAGTTTTGGTCTGTTGGCCGTTAGTGATGTGCAGTGGTCACATGACGGCCACGGCTCGAGTGTCCAATCGTCCATGGGATTTTACCCACAATCCTTAGTGCCGAGATGTCCGAATGTCCAGGGACGGAGAGTACGGAGAGTGCGGGGGGGAAAAAATAGACAGCCGATTCAAATACCAGCTCAGGAGCCGGTATGGAAATGGAAAAAATGAGCAAGAGACTGGAGTTGGAGGATGGAAGGAAAAGGAGGAAGGATTACAAATAAAAATAAATCAAATTAAAAATAGGTGCAATAAAACTTTTACAGGTGGACAGATGAAAAGAAAAAGAAAAAATATATAAAAGGACAAGAGAGAGAGAGATAAAGAGCTTGTTTGGATTACGGAACGAGTTTCACACACATGGTACTAGTCAGGCCGTATGTTCTGCGTGCTGCCCTGGCAGTGTGTACGCTGCAGCTTTCTTTCCTTCATCCTGTCTCTAAATCTGTCCATCTTTGCCCTTCTCTCTAAAAGTTTACTTTCAGAGAGACACTGATAGTGTGCGAACATTATAACATCTGATGCAGACAACCTTCTTCACCTCACAAGAGTGTGAGAGAAACCGAGAGAGAGAGAGAGAGAGAGAGAGAGAGAGGGAGAGAGAGAGAGAACCAAGAATACTTCGACTCTACAGTATGAGCTGTAATTTATGATTTTGGGGAACACACACACACACACACACAAACACACACACACACAGAAACACACACACACACATACATACGGAGTGGTTGTGTGCTCTTACCATAAGTGAATGTCTGTTGGACGGGAGCAGGCCGGTGCCGTAGCTGGAGCTCATGCTGCCCATGCCACCATTGTGCGTGTGTGAGTGCGAGTGTGTGTGTGAATGTGAGTGTGTGTGTGATGGCGTGATGAGGCTGTGTAGGTCGCTGTGGCCGACCGCGTGCCTCTGAAGGACGTTAATTGCATCATCCAGTCTCTCCAGACGATCCTCTATACGGTTCTGCTACAGAGAGAGAGAGAGAGAGGTAGAGAGAGAGAGAGAGAGAGATGGAGAGAGAGAGAGAGAGAGAGAGTGGTAGAGAGAGGTAGAGAGAGAGATGGAGAGAGAGAGAGGGAGAGAGAGAGAGAGATGGAGAGAGGGTTTGCATTTCATTCTATTACGTTCCGTCTGTTTCTCATCCGGTTGTGGTTGTACAGTAAGTAAAGCTCACAGTCGTCTCACAGTAGAGGAGATATAGAAATGCAGATAGAGGTGACACGTTAAAGGAAAAGCCTGAATAAACCAGTGTAGTCCAGGTGCTTCCCATCATGCTCTGGGGTTGTATTATTTTTATTCCCAATTAGAAAAAGAATTGCAATCTTTCACTTACGTAAGCTCACACATGCTCAACTACACTACATGTCTTTATTACTACACAGGGTTTAATGCAATGCTGCAGCAGAGTGGACACACACGGACACGGACATGTGTGCAGGACATCGCATGGCTACATGAAGGACGGTCACCTTACTATGTGAGTGTATAATGCATACTGACAAACTCTACAGCCTTCTTGTACACATTAACATCATTATTTTCAGTGAAGCCCTTATTTGTCACATACACTTTACTGCACAGTGAATTTCTTTCTCCGCTTTCCAGGTATCAGGGGTCAGAGTGAAGGACCAGCCATGATACAGCGGCCCTGGAGCAGACAGGGGTAAGTTAGGGGATTCAAACCCTAACCTCTAGGGGAGACTGCAACCTGAATGCTGCGCTTTAGACCACGTGGTCCCTCCTGATATACTGTATATATAACATTAAACCGACACTGTAAATATAGCATTAAACCTACAGTGTCTATACAGCATTAAACCTACATTTTCCTGCTGTGACATTTTGTGTGATAGGAGGTGTAGGTGTGTGAGGTGGAGTGTGTTACCAGTGAGTGAATTGGAGGCTCATAGTTCGGGGATGATGCTCCCTGACCGTTCCTGGACCAAACGGCTGAACTTGCAGCTATATATGGGGAGAGAAAGAGAGAGAGAAAGTATTATTATTATTATTATTATTATTACACAGTAATTATTTCTCAATATTACAAATCATGAATACGGCTTAAATCACATCTTTACCTAATTATTCAGAGTTTGGCTGCAAACTGTTTTCCAAAACCTGAGTTTAATCTTCTTTATAAAATCTCTCTCTCTCTCTCTCTCTCAAAAAAAAAAACAAAAAACTATAAACAAATAAACATAATAAAAATGACTAGTGTTTGAATTCGGCGGAGGTGTTAACCCTGACACACGTATTCACAGTGGATACCCGGAGTGATAAACAGAGACCGGGACACATTTTATAGGAATGATGTAGAGATGTCGAGTGTGTGCTCCAGTTTCTCTGACCTGGTGTGAGGACAAGGTTCGACAGGATATTTAAGATGATGGTAACACACACATACTGACATTATGAAGATTTATAATTGATTAAAAGTCTAATTTACTAATATACACTTATAAATATATGACTCTGCTGTTCGTTTTATTCTCTCTCCTTCTCTCTCTCTCTCTCACACACACACACACATGTACACAGTAGCAGCAGGCGAATTTCGCATCTGCACTTGCAGAAAACAGTAATTGGCACAGAGGAGGGGCACAACAGCTGGATCTGAATGTGTGTGTGTGTGTGTGAGAGAGAGAGAGATGAGAGGAAGAGAAAGAAATCATGAGGGAGTCGCTGGGAAACAGGTCGCCATTGAGCCATCTTTCCGACCTGATGAGCGGAGCAGAAAATCTTGGCACAGAGTTTGGCGGCCATCTTGCTTGCATGCCAAATTCAGCGCTGGTGCGAACATCTGCCTCTCGTTCTCTTCTTCAGTCCCTCCGTTTTGCTTTCTCTCTCCTACTCATTCTTTTTCTCCCCCCCCCCTTCTTATTTGTCTCATTCTTCCTTTATATTATTTCCTCTGTAGTAGTTTTAACAACGCGAAACATTTTCCAGCGCCTCTTATTATTGCAACATTGAGGAATCACAGGAAGCAGGGGAAATGCTAACACACACTCAATCACACGCCCCCCCCCCCGTGATTTCTGGGTAAATTTAACGTAGGCTGTTGTCTTAGCAACACAAAGCAAAATCAAAGGTATAAATAGTTCAAGAAACAAATGTACAACATCTGGTAAAGTTTTTCATGGATTGATGAAGATTGGCCCAGCAGAACAAAATCAGTGGAAAAAAAAAAACGAAATCACTTACTAAAAGGTGTGTAGTAAAAAAACAACAACACTAGTATCAGACACTACACACACTTGCCTGTGAGTGAGGGTGGAGATCCTACTGGGGTGGAGGGGTTTGAGGAGAAACTGTTGTTGGTGTGATCAGGAGAGTAGATCTGTAACAACACACACACACACACACACACACACGTTAGTATGTGTAATAATGTTAAACACTCACTACAGCCTCCTGAGGAAGATTAATCCAGGAATTATTGAACCATTTATGGATTGTGTGTGTGTGTGTGTGTGTGTGTGTGTGTGTGTGTGTACACCCCTGACCGTGAGTGCCAGTTAATTAAATCACAAGCTTTAAATCTGTGTATTAATGTTTCAAAAGGCAAGTATTTAGCAATTTGTTCCTTCTAAAATGCTGACATTGGGTCCTTGTAAAAAGGAATGCACACACACACACACACACACACACACACACACCAGTCACAGTGAGCAGTCTATACTTCATACGCAATACTAAACACATATTTAATGACTTATCAATTATCCAGACGCGCACACACACACACACACACACACACACACACACACACACACATAATGTCATGTGATCACTGGCTCCTAATGTTAGCTAATGAGCTAAGAACACATACTGATTAGTGTAGATGTAAAAATGTGAGATGAATCTGCAGTGAGATGTAAACGCCACATGACCTGTAATCCATCATGCTGTATTATATCTATGGTAAGTGCACTGTGTGTGTGTGTGTGTGTGTTTATACATCTTATAAAAGTTTTATTAACTGTAAGTATTTCAGATGATGTTTTGGGAACCTACATATGTTACATAATGTCGATGCGTCTCATTACTGTCTCGGCTGTCGCTGCACCTACACACTGTCTATATACAACACTGGCTAACGGCGCTTTCGCATTAGTTCCCCAGGATCGTTTCGGAGAACACTTCACCCCAAAGTCTTGTTCAGGAACCGTGCCGGCATAGGTTACATACAGCATACTCAGACGAGGAAGTCGATCGTATCTGAGCATGGAAGTAGATCGCTGTTTAGAAGCGACATCAGCACTATCGGCCTCCTCCGAAATCTCAGTGTGCGTGTGGCACGAGACAATCTCATCCTCTGACCTACAGAGCCACAGCTGATGCAGTAGGAAGGAACAAAACCATATTGTTCTTTACATTTCCATCCCAAAATATCAAATACTGCCATCTGCTGTATGGGAGAGTGTTCTCTGAAACGATCCCTAATATACAGTAAAAACGCCCTGAGAAAGTCTTCTTTACACAGCCTGCTTATGACTGGTGATGACTTTGACATCTTTGCGTGTGTGTTCAGTCACTCACAGAAGCCAGGGCCTTTCCTAATGCGTCTCCAGTCTGTGAGCTGCTCGCTGCTCCACTTGGTGCTCGATTTGCTTTAAAAAAACAAAAACACACACACACACGAGCAAACAAACAAACACAGACGAAAGTTAGAGCGCTCCTTCCTGACTGTTATTCATACTGTTATGTACTGTATGGCCCACCACCTCCTGTTGAGTCATCACCTGTATCGTGTACAGTAGGTCACGATTCTACTGGAATCCAATCAGGTATTAAAACTGCTGTCTCACAATTTCATTAAACCACGGGTCACTCTCAATCAGGGTGAAAGCGATTACGATTGCTGTGTGCTGCTTAAACCAACCGCATTAAATGCTTAAACACACTGCACAGGTTAAAGGGGTTTTATTTTATTGACTAACATTTACAGATATACATATATAAAGATTACCGCTATCAGGTTCTCCTTAAATACTGACTCTTCCTCTATAGTTTTTAGATTTACTTCAAATCAAATCAACCTTTTGACATACTCGTCATGTGGCCACAGCCTGTTGTGTGTGCTGATATGTAACATTTGTTCTCAAATTCTACTGTACCCACCATACACACACATACACACACATCAGCTTGAAACCGACTAAAGAAAAAACTCATGATAATTCTGCAAATGTGATTAGCAACACACCTGCAGTCACTAATGTGGAACACACACACACACGCGCGCGCACGCAAACACAAAACATAAACTAGATGCACATATCGATTTATCAGAGTTTTTAGACTGCCTTATGAAGATATTGCTGGGTCTGCATTCCAATCTAGTAAAGATTTAACTAGAGGAATACGTTTAAGCTACTGCATGTAATAAAATTTATATAATATTTTTACTTTCTGCACAGTGTATCTTAATGCTGATGAACGTTACATTTTAACAGCTCTTCAACACATGACATGACTTATAATAATTCCGACATCAATCTGGAGTGTCAGTAACTTAAGAAGTCAATTTGGGGATTAACTCAACCTGCCCGTCTTTGGACTGTGGAAGGAAAATGAAGAACCGGGAGGAAACCCGATGTTGCAGCCACCAAGAACATGTAATCCCCATGCGCACAGCCCTGTAGCGGGAATCAAACCCCTACCCTGGCGGTGCAAGGCAACCAGACTGAGGAAATCGGATGATAACATCACAACCCAGGACTTCATTTGAAACCCACGGGGAAAAGAAAGAGGGACAGACTGAAGAACAGTTGGAGGAAAGACATCATCAAAGAGTTGGAAAGATGTGGCCTTAACTAAAACAGCATGGCAGGAAAAAGTTCAAAACAGGCCATATTGGAGAGCATTAACGGATTGCGACGTATTTGCAGCAGACGGAGCTGTAAATGCAGTATTTATTTATTAGTCGTGATACTGTTAACTGTATGCAGATCGAGCACGTAAACTTCGGAGGAGCTGCGTTTAGAGTGAAGGCCACAGTTAGTGCCTGTGGCCTTAATAACGTAATTCGTTTCAAATCCGATTACCTTCCCTGGCTGAAAATACCTCGACTCTGATCAGGATGGCTTGTAAAAGGAAATTTGGATGTTCTGGTTCAATATATGCTGATTGTTAGAGTGCTGTAATTCTGGCACTGGATAAATAATACTGACCTGTGCTTCATTACATGCAAAAAAAAACTGTGTGTGTGTGTGTGTGTGTTCATTTGTCTCTGTCCATATGTGTTTGATAAAAAGTAAACATGCGTCTTTTTTCAGCCCCTTCATCCAGATGGGCAAACTTGGAATCAGGTATATTGTGACTTGATGTGACCTGATACTGAACTCTCAATCTTGACATGCTTCTTTAAAAAAAAAAAAATCTCTCTCTCTCACACACTGTAAGGAGATCTATCATCTATGGCTTATGTTGCAGGAAAAAGCAATAACGCATGAAGAAAACGTTGGATTGGAACCAAGGATCAGTGTTCATAAATACCACCTCAGCACGTCCTCCTACAAAAATCTGCCTATATCCTATAAACTCACAGCAGTAACTTCGCATAACAAAACATGCAAACTTGATTAGTAATAGTTTCCATTTACTGACTCTCATCACACTTTACACTCCATATTTTGTCTCTCAGAAAAGAGTGTAAATATTCCCCAGTCACCGCAAAACCGTTACTTCGACACGATGCTTCGGTTTTTACAGAACTCCTCTCGTCTCAACAGATTTTTCTTATCCGATGCATCGAGTTTTCGTTCTTCACTCTTGATTGTCAGCACACCTCTAACTGAGATCCCAGACATCAGTGCAACTACACGTACCACTGTCTCGTCCATCTGCTCATTCTCCAATCATAATTTTAATACTGAAAGTATCCTTTACCCATAACACTGTCTGTTCCATTTGTGGTCGATGTGCAGGAGGCGGTGCTGTAGTGATTTGTGCCATTGTTGCGATGGAAAGTGGACATCGGAGGAAGACTGGGATTGATCTCAGCCGAAGAGTGTGATGGGTAACTCTGAGGAACAGATGATAACCATTGAAACATTTGATCTCCAGAGATACAGTACACTGATGGTAACATTTATCTATTAATTTGCTTAATAATTGAAACTGCAATACTGATTTTATCTACAGGTGGATATCTATCCTACTAGTGGTTTATGGATAGGATAAATTATGGATAACTGGAAAGAAATCTATAAGGGGTTATAGTTGTAGAAGTCTTGAGACAACCCTTATTTTGTCATATTATATAACTTTTGCTTGCAAAGGGCCAGACGTTCTCATATTTATAATCGTGAGGAATTGTTCTCCTTCCTTCTTCATTCCGAGGGTAGGTTTTGTGTTTGATAAGCCACACAGTGATCCATGAATCAATCTAAATAATTTTTAAAAAATATGCTTAATTCAAATTATGCATTAACAAAAAATCTAATTTAAGGCTTAAACCAGTGAGAAACAAGAGCAGAGGACGACATGATCAGGCTGGTGATGCTGAATGCTGGAACAGACGAGAGGGGAAATGAGGCTGCTGCTGCCTGAGGTTGTGGCACTTTGCAGCTGTTTCAGTAAAACATTTTTTCCCATTCCTTTAATTTAATCTACATTATATAATTTAAATTAATGCAATATTAAGAAACGAGGGATGGTTCAAAAGGTTTTACACAGTACTGGTTACATACATACATACATACATATATCTTTATTATAACATTAAACATTGTTAAAGTATTTCAGTCCTTGTTAGGTAAGCATTTTTTGCTGCATGACTATAAATTTCACCAGAGACAGTAACAGGTACAATACTGAACAGGGGAAAGAACTATAGTGACAGGTTGTGTACTCTAAAATAAAACGATCATGCTACTTTTTAAAATAAACATAGTTATTCTTAAACAAAACTAATCTAATTGCATTGGATGTGCTTATTTATACTCCCACTCAGCTGGTGCATGTTGAATTCAATATATTATTATTAATATATATTGAATTCAAATAATGTATGTTTGCATCAATCTATTATATGCATTGTGTGCAGTAAGGATTACTACATGTGTAACTAAACAGTAATAGATGTGTAATACACACGGATCAGCATGTAATAAGGCATGAACAAGTGTGTAGTAGCTCACAAGTCTCTCGTGTGGGTGCAGACCACAGTAGCTGCTGCTCTGAGGGCCATGGGAGGAATTTCCCAGCATTCCACTGTAACCTGCCTGATTCATACCGCTGGAGGAGCTCCATGGGTCTGAACTGTGATGCCCATCTGAGAGAGAGACAGTGACAGAGAGAGAGAGAGAGACAGAGAGAGAGACAGAGAAAGAGACAGAGAGAGAGACAGAGAGAGAGACAGAGAGAGACAGAGAGAGAGACAGAGAGAGAGAGAAAGAGACAGAGACAGAGAGAGAGACAGAGAAAGAGACAGAGAGAGAGACAGAGAGAGAGAGAAAGAGACAGAGACAGAGAGAGAGAGACAGAGAGAGAGAGAGACAGAAAGAGAGAGAGACAGAGAGAGAGACAGAGAGAGAGAGACAGAGAGAGAGAGAGAGAGAGAGAGAGAGAGAGCATCATAATCATTTCCAGTAATGTGTGTTACTTACTGGTAATATTGGAGACACACTTAGAACAAAACCTTTATAGACAGTTCTATAACTTAACCCTTAAATACACGCAGAACCCACTGAGGAACACGTACATGTGAGGGAAACTTTTAGACTTTTTGACCACTTGGGCCAGCTTTTTTAATATTATGAAAACAAATAAAGACAAACAAATTATTCATCTTCTTGCTAAAGAAGTAAAATATATCATTTAACTCAATTCTATATGTCTGAAGGGTGTTCAAGTCAAACCGGGACTTTTGATTGTACAGAACACAATTATGAGAATAAAAACTCTTTCTTTTTTTCCTCTGTATAATCCACTGCTAAACTAACGCAATTCACCCAGTGTTTCACTAGGGCTTGGATTCCATCTAGATGGAAAGTTTTCTCTTTTACTCTGTAGCCATGACTTTCACATCTGGAACGCTGGCCTCCCTAGAACTTCTTGAACATGTGGAAATGTCTTGGAGCGAGGTCAGGATTGTGCGGGAGATGTGGCGATAACTCCCGGCCGAGCTCCTGTAATGTGCAAGCGGTGTTGGTGAATGATGTGTGTCTTTAAGTGTCTCATCACGGCTCTGTGCTTGGATTCTTCTGTAAACGTCAACAGTTTCTCTTTGGCCTTCATTCACAATAATAATCATCATTTTCCCGTTTGACTTGAATGCCCTCGTCTATACTGAACAGAAGCGAGTCAGTGATGACAGCAGTGAATAAACTCGTGTGTGTGTGTGTGTGTGTGTGTGTGTGTGTGTGTGTGTGTGTGTGTGTGTGTGTGTGGTACCTGGCATAAAAAAGGAAGTGGGGAAGCTGCCACTGGGTGCTTTAGAGCTCGGGTACCCCGGCGAGTCTCGATTATAATCTGCGGTGCTGGCAGGCGGTGCGTATACCTACACGAGAGGAAGAGGAAAGACACAGACATAGAGAAATCAGGATTTATTTAAGCTCAGAAACAAATAATGTGTATCATACAATGAGATCACTAAATAACAAAACAACTACAAGTAACTATATGTTTAATAAAATCAGTGACATACTCCCCCGCTGTATCTTGCTCTATTACACACACACACACACACACACACACACACACACACACACACACCACTGCAATCTAATATGGTTAACAAT
>JAOTQY010000018.1:2305446-2329641 GCA_026413445.1 Dolichallabes microphthalmus | reverse complement strand
CCCCCTGCTTAAGCCAGTACATGTCCAGGCCCGTCTGAAGTTTACTAGAGAGCATTTGGATGATCCAGAAGAGGATTAGGATAATGTCATATGGTTAGATGAAACCAGAATATAACTTTTCGGTAAAAACTCAACTTGACGTGTTAGGAGGAGAAAGAATGCTGAGTTGCATCCAAAGAACACCATACCGAGTGTGAAGCATGGGGGTGGAAACACCATGCTTTGGGGCTGCTTTTCTGCAAAGGGATCAGGAAGACTGATCCATATAAAGGAAAGAATGAATGAGGCCATGTATCGTGAGATTTTGGGTGAAAACCTCTTTCTATCAGCAAGGAATAATCCCAAACACACCGCCTGGGCAACGAAGGAGTGGCTTCGTAAGAAGCATTTCCCCAAAACATCAACAGGAAAATACGAGCAAGTGTGTGAAAACTCTGTGAAGACTTCTGACATTGCCAAAAGGGTATATAACAAAGTATTGAGATGAAATTTTGTTTTTGACCAAATAAATTCTTTAAAAATCCTACAATGTGATTTTCTGGATTTTTTTTCTTATTTTGTCTCTCATAGTTGAGGTATACCTACTGTATGATGAAAATTACAGGCCTCTCTCATCTTTTTAAGTGGGAGAACTTGTACAACTGTATTTCTTAACATTTCCCAGACTCTTCAAGCCTAAATAATATTGGTTACATTTTACTTTTTCAATGTTTAAGCATTTATTTCTAGACAGAAGCTTATTTTTGTAAGAGAGGTAAAATGTCTAGCAATATAACAATCTTACATTTATTTATTTTTTCACTACATAAGATAATGCTAGGGGAAAAAAGATTAAGAAATGCATAGTAATAAAATATACTAGATAAATGGGACTTAATTAGAGATAATTCCGTTTGCAGGTCTAACGAAAAATCCTCTCAATTCAGCATCTAAAAAGGTGCATATGTAAACACCTTGTCCTAAATCAAATCTTACTTTCAATGCATAAAAAAATTAAATAAAAATAAAATAAATTGTATTATGAGAAATAGATTTTTTTTTTTATTAAAAATCTTAAAACACTAATGTCCTATTATCACTATAAACCTTTTGTCTTTCAAAAGGTATTTAAAAATTAATTTGTGTTACTGAAGCCTTGGAACCAGGCTCAAAGGAGTGTGTGTGTGCGTGCGTGCGTGCGTGTGTGTGAGAGAGGGGTGTTTGCATGTTCTCCCCCATATTTGGTGGGATTCCTCCAGGCGCTCTGGTTTCCTCCCACTGTACAAATGATATGCAGGTTAAGCTAATTCATGTTTTGAAATTGCACGTAGTGTGTGTGTGTGTGTGTGTGAGTGTGAGTGAGTGAGTGTGTGTGCTTGGTGCTCTGCGATGGACTGGCACTAGGTGTATTCAAGATGTAGCCTGCCTCATGGCCCGAGTCTGAGAATGAGTAAGTGAGTGGTTTGATTGGTCATAAGTTAGAACTAAATGATATCCTTTTCAACAGGTCCAACAGGTGTGGCATGAATAGTAGAGACAACAGTCAACATATGACTGTACTGAGACATTACAAGGCTGTCAGTTTTACATTTAACATTTAATATTTTACCTAAAAAAAGATCAAAATGTGTACATCAATTCTGAATCAAAAACTGACAAGTCCATTTAATTAATTTAATTGATCAAGATTGGTGTAATTCTATAATCAGTTAAATCAAACAGCTTAAGGTTTAAGATTGCAGATCTAAGCAGACATCACCTGCCTCTAATCTCTGACTGCCTGGGTTTGTGGCACATCATTTATACTAGTTATTTATTTATTTACTTACTTACTTAACTTTTGTTGATGTGGATTATTTTTCATTCACTATTATTTAAAGAAAGAAGGACCAGGTGTCCACATCAAGAATCATTATGCCTCAATGCCTTGTGCCATACACTTCACTTTTATTATTGAGTTTTGAATATTTTATTTTAAAATGTAATTTAAACCTTAGACATTGCTAATGTTGCTTTCATTTCAGACCCTGAGCAGAAGTTCCTGTTTCATAAGTTCTGAAAAATATAAAAATGTAATCGAAATGATGTTGTTCTTTTTTTGCAGATGATCCGATCCATAAGTCAAAATCTGTAAACCGACCCGTGATTCTTCTGATCTACTATTTCATCAATTTTTATTTAAACTTCTGATCTGCTTTCCTGCCCAAATATTGAAAAAATGCCTACATTTACAGCATCACTTTAAGTAAATTTCGCTCATAATTTCCTGTGTGAGAGTACAGTCCTTGTAGTGCCTCGTCATTGCAACCCTTACTGCACAGCACACATAAAAAAAAGTTCTCGGTAGCCTGTCCGGTATAAACACTACAGAAACGCAGTAATATCATAACGGACTATCTCTCTTCATCTTTCTAGGATTTCTCCAGCCACAGCTTTAAAAAAATAAAAATAAAAACAGGAAAGGGAGCATTATTATGCAGTTTGGACATTTGAGAGATTTGGCTATATCCCAAACCCCTGCAAGAGGCCAAATCTCGAGCTTTAGCAGGTGCATGTGGGACGCTCTCATTATTCACTGCAGTGCTGAAATAATGTATCTCCTGCTCAGAACTCTGCTGAACCCAACACCGTAAATCAAACACAGGTTATACTGAGCAATAAAAGAAAACTTTTGTGACAGGGAATTATATTAATTCTGGCAAGGTGGAACAATATGATTTCGGACAGGATTTTATTTTTTATTTTTACTAGGAGAATGGACTGAGACTTAAATAAGCAATAAAGTCAGGATAAGAAAGTTTTACAAAAGCTTTAAGGGAAGGTTATGTTCTGTCTCTCTCTCTCTCTCTTCTTCCTGATTTCTCAGATTCAACTGCATGCTCATTTTGATGGCTCTGTCTTGTCAGCTGTCAAACATAAAGATTGATTTCAAAGCTGGATAATTTTTCATAAGTGACAAGACCCCATTTTATATTTCACTAACCACAAGATTCAGATTTTAGTTTTCAGGTTCTGGAGTCAGAGAAATGTGAAGAGACTGAAATATTCATATTATGATCACCCTTGATCACACTCGCTGTCTATCCATGCAAAAAGAAACAATAAAGTAAAAGATAATAATAAATTAAATGCTATGTAGATGCATTCCTACCCACTTTACAGTCCTGTAAAACACTATTTTACTGCCAACACTGATGTCATTCCGGTTATCTCCCTGTTTTTTCTATATTTTTCAGACATACAGTATGAAACCAGTGTATGGAATGATCGGCCGAAGAGATGGACACCGTTTTGATCCTGTAAAGAGGCTGTGAGATGCAGGACGGTGTAGGAATGCAGCACACACACAAAAATAATAATAATAATGGAAGCAGAAAGTCAAAAGTTTTTTTTTTGTGTGTTTGTTTTGGAAAGTGAAAATGGACTCGTACCTGATGGCACCCGTGCAGGTTCGAGTCCCGACCGTACGAGTACGATGCTCTTTCTGTTTTACCTGTTTAAAGAGAGAGGGAGAGTCATTAGTCAGTGATTTAACACCTGCAGCTGGGAAACACAACATTTCACATACACACACATGTACACGTACACCAAGCTTTGTCAAAGTCCCTCAGTGGAGGCACCTAATTATATATGAACACATGCTGCATTCAGATTTACCATACTGCCCTTGGATTGCAGCCAGGCGCTCTGAGGTCAGGACCGAATGCGGTGCCGAATTTGTATCGAGAGAAAAGATGTTGCGCTGTTTTAAACCACTTAAGTGCTCTTTGTGTTTCGCTTGAATAGGTATCATGGGTTATTGTCCACTGTCTCCGCATGAAATAATAATACTCATTTGATTATTCCTCAGGATAATTCTCTAATGTTTTAGCTTAAATATAAATGATTAAAGTCAATATTATAAAGCAGGATAACAATATAACAATTACATAATTAATCATAGTACTCTTCTTTTTTTATTTTTTTTTTACTTAATGCAGTCTCTCTATGTGAGCGTCTCAGAGACAGTACTTATGTAAGGCAAAATAATCCTCTATCATTATCTTCTCATTATAGAACAGCTTACTTAAAAAAAGAAAACACCTTTGTGATGATAGAATTTATTCCTGTATTTGCTATTTACTTGACATGCACTGTAAAAAAAAATAATAAAATAAAATATATATATATCATCCGTCTCTTAAGTTATTTGAGTCACGCAGAAGTTTCCCTACCACGAGATCTTCAGTACACGAATGACAACCTCTTATTACATGAAAACCAAGGAATTAAAGGTACAGTCATAGGTATTTAGACATTTCAGATTATTTCCAGAGCTCACTCTTGAAGACAGAGCACTCTCCATGCCTCTTTCGCTATACTGAAAGAAATTACGCTATTAAAAAAAATAATAATAACAAAATAAACTGGAGAAAAGCAAACGAAACCTCTGCACACCAGTCTGAGCATCCAGCTGCAGATGATCTCTGTCATTAGTACGTGTTATGTTCAGCCGTGGATGTAATACGTTTTCACAAAACTGCTGACGTGGAGGGGAAAAAAACGAGTTGTGTTTCTGCTTGTCGTTCCTATCCTCCATTTCATGTGTTGAAAAAAATAGGGATTATTTGATATTTTATTGCTTTATCATATCCACTCAGGTGTGTACAGATTCTTAGTTGTTCAAAAAAAAAAAAAAAAAAAAAAAAAAAAACACAGGCTGGAGTCACCAAATTTAAGGTGAAAATCAGCCTGAATGGTCTCTGAGATGTGTAATTATGGCTAGAGGGGATCCACGGTGGTGAGATGTTCTGCGGCTTTTGTGCCAAGCTGAGATCGAGGAGGCAGAATTAACACGGAAATGGCACCTTATCAGTCCCTCTGAAGGTGCCATTCATAATCGTCTTTCACACACTCGTCGACCAGCCAGAACTTACACAGTGCCAGACTTCGGGTGTACTCTGTGTGTGTGTGTGTGTGTGTGTGTGTGTGTGTGTGTGTGTGTGTGTGTGTGCATGTGAGAGTAAGAGTGTGAGAGTGTAGGGGAGGGAAATATCTTAAAGACAATGTCATGAGTAGAATAATTTCATGAGCATACACACCATTCAATAACGTCTTAGAGAAGCCCATGAACTAAACGCTCTACAAAGAGATTTAAACTTTAAACATAAGTTTTCGGATTTATTTATTTATTCTCATGTTATGAAACATTTAGGAACACAAATCTAGCTTTATTTAAATTGTTGTTTTCTATAAACATGTATATGTTTTTCCCTATGGAATATACACCTTAAAATAAGACGCCGTTATACTTAAAACTATTACAATTAAATTAAAGTTAGCTATATTTATGTGTGAACATTCAAAAGGACAGCAAAACACAAAGCCTGCTCTGTGTGTGTGTGTGCACGCGTGTGTGTGTACTGTATATGTGTGTGTGTTAATGAAAAATATGGAACAACTCCAACATCCTTCTCTTTTAATCCTGCTTAATAATTTTGGCATGTTTCAAATTTTAAATGAATGCAATTTCATGTTTTTTTTCCTTCCCCATCACACACACAAAAACGATCTATCTGATTTCTATCCTTGATACTACACGCTTCATCACTATGTTACAAGACTGGTAGGAATTCAGAAATGAAATAACATCGGATGCTTTACTTTTTATAGTTAATGATATTTAGAACAAAAGTCGTCCAATATTTTCCTCAATATGAGCACAAACAACCGAATTTACGTTAACATTCGAAACGCCAAGATACGCCCATAATTTTGTTGTGTTAAAGCGAGTTAATCCCAGGCGCATCAGCTTTTTGCCAACTGGCAAGCCGATGCTTCAGACAGCGCTCGTATAGGAACTATATTCATACTAATTACTCATTAAAACCAAATCAAAGAAAAAACAATTAATTAAATAAATTATGAAAAAAAATATATAGGCATCTGTAAAGTTGTTTTGTTGTTTGTTTGTTTTTTTCCCCTCATAGCGAAACTTAAATAAATAAATAAGCAGAGAGTGCATGTGGGTAGATGGCTCAGACATCGTGAGTAGTGATTGATTAAAAAATAACAGCCGTGTCACATTCAGTATATCAGAAAGCCTTTACATCACAGGAAGTGACTTGGGGCAAACAGCATGGCGGATTTTCTTCTTTGTTTGAAAGACAGATGGAGGGAAAAGAGAGGAAAACAGAGAGAGAATAGAGAGAGAGAGAGAGAGAGAGAAAAAGGTGTATCGAAAGTATTTCTATCCAGTGTAAAGCAGATTTCTCATTTGTTCAGTCGCCATTTTTTGATCGAACACAAATGAGTCGGTTCGTTTATCTCACAAGCTCTCCTTAGTTTTATTATAACACACAATAATGAGTGTAACCTGTAAATAATAACAGGACAATAAATGTGTTTATTCGCACAACGCTGCTGGAGCATCACAGGCCAGATATCAGACAGTTGGCACTTCACTGACAGAAAATGGTTTCCGTGAAAGGAAAAAGGCAAGGTAGCATTTTGTTCATTCGATCGACACCCCCCTGCTCCCCACCACCACCCTTTTTTCCTTTGAATAAGACGAGCCAAAACGTGTTGGCAACTCCCGAAAGAGCGAGTGATGAAGTGAACTTGGCACGCTGGCACACTGAGAGAGTCCTGATTGGTCAGGGTCTGGGGGGTTTCGGGGTGGGCGTTGGGCGTAATCTGGTGTTTTCTCGTGCCAAGTTCAGTATTAAAGGCACATTTGAAAATTCACAACATTGATATTTAATTATTAATTTATGTGTTTGTTTCTTTGCTTGTTGAATTGAGTGAACAAATGAATGTACAAAACAAAGGACAGTTTATAAAAATAATTAATAAAATTTTTTTATTTATTTATTCATTCACTCATTCATTGATGAGGATGGGGGTAAGACCCTGTTAGTCTGTTCCAACTCGGATCAAGCTTGATAATGATTTCTGTTCATTGAGCGACACTTTTTCAGTCCAAAACAAGCTAACCCATGACAAAAAAAAAGAATTCACCAAGCAATTCAGGTATGAGTCAGGTGTGTGTGTACTGTATATAACCCAGAAATTAAGATTCTAGGTTTTCTATCCTTTCGATCCTTGATACTACAGTACGTACATCTACCAGACTGGTAAGACATTAAATAACATTGGATAAATTTAAATTAATGATACTAAGGACAAAACTAGTCCAATATTTTCCTTAATTTGAGTACAAACAACTAAGTTTACATCAGATAGATAGATAGATAGATAGATAGATAGATATGCTAATTGAAATATTTGGGGGAGAGTGACAGAGACAGAGGGAGACAGAGAGAAAGAGGGACCAAGCCACACAGACATGAATCAATCATAGTACTACAATGGTTTCCATGACATCAACGGGAATATTTCCAGAACTCAAGTTTAACCAGAACACACACACACACACACACACACAGACACACACACACACACTCCAAAATCCACAATTATATAATGGCCTCCTTGGGAGTAAAATAAATTTGCCCCCTTGTCTGAGCAGGAGGAACTACATAATAAATCATAAACCAAATAATAAAAATAGCGTCATGGACCTTTATTAATTTTTCGTCCGATTTGAGATGCTGCTCTGTACTTTTTTTTTGGTTTAAGCGATTGATAGCCAATAGCTGCTTGAGATGCAACAAATTAAAATTCAGCCGAGGACGTTCGAGAGCTGTGCACTTGTTAAGTTCTTTTGAATGCGCTTGATTACATTCTAGGCAGGCATCCTGATGCGAAACAGCTCCCCATTAAACCCTCCCTACACCCTCTACCCTGTCGCAAATCAATAAAAAAAACAAACACACTCACACACACACACACACACACACGCACGCACACCGAGCCCTGATGCTCACCTTAGCCGCTAACCAGATGGAGGTACCTTCGCATGTATGTGCTACACCGAGTGATGTAGAAAAGAGAAAGCACCTGAGTTTCTCTCTCTGGATGCCACTCTTGTCACTCTGTGTTCACAATCAATTGTTTTTACATTTGCACATGGATTTATTTATTTATTTCTCGCTAATTTGACACATTCGCTCCGATAAGAATGTAACTTCTCCTTTGTCGTATAATTCTGATAGAGAGATGCCGCTTGGAAGAATCGACTCACGGCGCAATTTGTGTATTTGTGAATGTGTTTGTTGGTGAGAAACCCCAGTCGCTGAAATGCAGCAGCCACTGCGGTGTTTTTTTCTTGGCACGGTGACAGCATTGTTGGTGCCAAGCCCTATGGCGAGAAGTACTAAAAGACGCATAAGGATGGCATTAGAGCTCAAATCGTATCCTCTCGTTCACTGTGTGCAGTTTGCCAGAGCACAATCCAAATTTTGTCTTGGTTTTTTTTTTTTTATGGGAGTGGGGGGTGGATTGTGGGTTTGGTTTTGCTCGTTTGCACCCTTTCTTTTCATCTATCGATCCCTTTGCGATGTCCCCTCCACTTACAGTGGCCTCCACCTGTGAATTTACTCGAAAAATGTTGATTTCTTTGATTTGCTTTTTGTTTCCACGTGCTTTCTTTGTCTGTTTTTGGCAGTTTATCGTGTAAATCGAAGACAAAGGACCGCCGTGCTTTTATTTCAACGTTCCCTTTTGTTGGATGGATTTAGAGTGCGATCTACAATACCTGACACGCACAAAGCAGAGAAAAACAGAACAAGGCTTTTCCGTGTGTGTGTGTGTGTGTGTGTGTGTTTGTGTTTTAGACAACTCTAAAACCTAAACAAACGAACAATGCTCTTCATTGTGCTTCAAACATAAAAAACAAGACACACAAAAAGCCTGCTAAAACAACAGCGCTAACTACTTACGGCAGTAAAATCTCAACAAAGAAAAGAAAGCTGTATGAAATCGCAAATACTATTTAGCTTTGCAGTCAACAAAAGAAGCATGTCTTGCTGAAATCTCACTTTTACTGTTTGTGCTTTGGGATGACAAGGATCTTTGGATTGTATCAGAGCAGATTAAAAAAAGAAGAAAAACACTGGTAGGGAATTGTAATTGAGCGCTTAAGAACTGCTAAATGGATTCGACAAAGCCTGGTTGAGTCCTTCGTAACCTCAGCGAGGACTTGAGAAGACATAAACAAGAGTGTCTTTTGGCTTTCAACACGCTTAGACAAGCTTTAGCATACAGTATGTAAGCTTTTGTCAAATACAACAAGAGCAACCAAATTAATTCAAGATTAAAGCTTATATTTCACAAACCTCTTTAAAAGTTAAACGGTTAACCTAAAAGATCCTATATAAACAGGTACAGCTGACTAATAATAGCTATACGAGTTATTAATGAGGCGTGATGGCGGGTTTTTAGAGAAAAGATTTTACAAGGCCAGTCGATTTCCCGATGAGGTCTTGGTTGCGCAACAAAAACATGACATACATATTTAAAAGCTGGAGGCAAAGTGGAGTTAAACAGAGCACTCTGCGAGATCTTTCATTATTTAATCAGGACTAACTGTATGATTTTAACTGATGCTGACACAGCGGTGACGTCTTCTTACATCAAATAAAGTGCGGACACCGCGCATACAGACGCCACTGTGATGGAATCATGAAAGCAAGGCGTCCTGACTTAAGTCCTGACTATGACAAGCTGAGACACAGAAAAGGGAAAGAGAGACTTGGGCAGGGGAGAAGCCTTTTTAATCAAAATCTTTCTTTTACCCAAAATTACTTCAAAAAGCTGTGAATTTAAAGCTCATAAATTAAACAATGACACAGGACTATTTTTAGGCAAGAGCAAACGAAAGCTGCAGAAATGTCAGAAAACATCAAGAGAACCGTCGAATGAAATGACACACAAGATTAACCAGTGCATTTTCTTTAATCTGTAGTCAAGGAAATGTTATTCTACATATCTACCACTGAGCTGGATCAATAAATAATTACAGGGAATATGCAGAAACATTCTGCCTGTACAGGACAACATACATGCAAATGTTAATAAATTCTGACCTTAGGAAAGCCGAGTTTTAAATATGTCTCTTGTTGATTTAGTAGCTTTGGATGTTTGAAAGGCATTTCAGCAAATACTGAGTAAAGGTACAATAAAACTAATTTTTGTTGAGAGAGAGAGAGAGAGAGAGAGAGAGAGAGAGAGGGTCTGTGTTGTGCAACACTAATGCAATTGATGGCTGCTGCTGTGGAGTGACACACTGTATGAGGTAATGGCACGGGGCAGGAGGAATAGCACACACACACACACACACTGCTGCATTCCTTTCACTTTTGTTTTTTCTTCACTTCAACTTCGTATGTTGCATTAACCATATGCCTTTACAATACCCACACTCCTCCCCTCAATCCAGTGCGAAAAAAAAGAAAAAAAGAAAATCTGATTATACCGTACAAGACGCAGACAGATCCATAATCAGAATTCAGCACACCAGCAATTTAGCTGTCTTCTGTTTAGATGTAAAAAGTAAAAGTGTACTACATACAGTATAGCTGTCGTATTAAATAATTTTTAATCAAAACTGACATAGAAAACCTCTAGGTGATGTCATCTTGCCCATGACAATTTTTTTTCACCGTATAAGTCTGTTAATACTGTGTTCATGTACTGTCCCCATAAAAGCATACTACTGTGTGTGTGTGTGTGTGTGTGTGTGTGTGTGTGTGAAGTCACATGACTCCGCCCTGTCCAGTCTGCAACATAGTTGATTAAAAGTAAAAATAAATAAATAAATAAGAAAGCTTTAATAATTGAGAATATTTACTGTACAAACCTTGTCATAATCAAGAGGTTCAATTCGACTCGTCCAAAGTGACCCGACAGTAACAGCAACTGGGGTTTGAACCTGGGACCTTCTAATGCATAGTTCAATACCGTTGACACTGAGCTACTCCTGTTCAAATGTATTACATCATATCCTATTTCTACAGATTAAAAATAAATAAATTCAACCCACACCTATTTGCAATTTCCTCTCTTAAATGTTCTATAACAGAATATTATAAATATTATATTTAATAATGTCATGCATTTTCTGCAGTGTGAAGAAATAACTAAATGTTTTGGTTTTTATTTTCAATAATAATAATAATAATAATAATAATATTCTTATATTAATGTAGAACTCAGAGACTGATGAGTAGAGAGAGAGAGATGTGCATCTGCTGATACTGAATCTTCTGTCCAACACCCGTTTGAGAAAAATCTGAGAAACAAAGATGAGATGAAAGCAATTACTAGAAGAGCATCTCTCTCTCTGTCTCTCTCTCTGTCTCTCTCTCTTACACACAAACACACAATAAATACCAATTGTTATACGTAGTCACCTCTTGTCATCTCTCACATGCGATGAGGATGCTTTGTGGTCGTGACATTTACAGGATACAAGCGAGCCAGCACCGTTTCGAATCCTCTCCTCTCCTTTAATCTGCTACATCTCTATTGTATGAGTGACAACGCTTTTCACGAAACACGTTTACTCCTAAATCCTTTACAATGGAGGTGTAGATTCCGTCTGTAAACATTTATGTAAAACATGAAACAATTTAAGTAAGACACTTCCTTGATGCCTCGAGTCAAAGGTATGTGTAGATTAAGCTCTGAGTCGGTGTAATTTACGTCTAATTTTGCATTACGTACGTGGGCGTGATCACATATGTGGACACCACCGATTGCTGTGAAGGTGTTAGAGGTATACATGTGATATGTGACAACAACTCCAGTGACTGACAGATACAAAATGTACAGTATTGATACAGATAAAGATGCAACTGCGGCTAATAATGTAAAAATAATTAGTGTGGGCCTATTTAAACATTTTGACGATTCAGCTCTTGATGATTAAGAGTGTAAAAAAAAAAAAAAAAGCTGTAGCACATTAAATATTTGCGATGTACAGTAAGGAAAAGACGCACCTACATTAGGAAGATTTGATATTTAAAGTATTTCTCTCACCTCCTACCCATAGTTTCCCATTCAAGCCTTGCCAGGAGCTGCATTTTGGCACAATGCTGTCTCTAAATTGGCACCACGAGTGTGTGTGTGTGTGTGTGTGTGTGTGTGTGTGTGTGTGTGTGTGTGTGTGTGTGTGTGTGGAAAGTTAACAACATCCAAACCACTCCCCAACATTTTTTGTTACTGACTTCTGAGCAGCTAAAGATATTAAGAAACTAAAAAAGTTTTCTTGTGCGATTTTTAATTAGGAGCATGAAACAGCCCAAACACACATTTAAAGAATAAACAAACACACACACACACACACACACACACACACACACACAAAAAAAAAAAAAAACATATATTTGGTATATTGTTTAACTATATGAGCTAGCATCCTTAAAAGTTCTGTAACTTTAATAATAATAAAAAAAATAATAAACCAAAAGGAAAATATAGTTAAGATTTTTAACTAAACTGAGCACAATATTATAGATTCATAAAGAAAGATTAACTATATATAATTAGACATTTCCTGATTCACACAGAACTAAAACAACCGTCTTAATGCTGAATTTTCCCACCATGAAGGCGCATGTGTGTGTGTGTGTGTGTGTGTGTGTGTTCACTTATCCAAAAGACCCTAATAGATGCACACCCCCACCTCCACCCCCTTAGTGGCTATAATTATGGAGATACCGTGATGGCTTTGTGTGTGTGTGTGTGTGTGTGTGTGTTCATATGTATGTGCGTATGAGCAGGTGATGTGTCAGAAACAGCTGGGGAGACACAGTGCTGCAGCTGCTGAGGAGTCTGTGAAACCTGCACTGTCCAACACGCCACCAATCCACTCTTAACTACTGATCTCAGAACAGCTTCTATCCTCATAACACACTCATGAAACATGGGTTCTATTTTTTAAAACAGCGTTTAGTTTCAAAACACACAAATGAAACACGGTCCACTCGGTCCAACTACTGATCTCAGAACAGCTTCTATTCTCATTATCTGTCCTTAAATACTGATCTCAGAACAGCTTCTATCCTCATGCTTAAATCATGAAACGCTGTCCTCTCTTAAGAACTGATCTCAGAACAGATTCCGTAACACATTCATGACACATAAATCTTAACTACTGATCTCAGAACAGTTTCTGTCCGTACTAAATTTGACCCCAAAAAGTGTCAAGCCATTGATTCCATTAGATCCCATTCAGGCAGTATAAAATGAAGAGATAAGGACAATGTTTTTAGTGTCGATTCTTTATATTGAAAATTATTCACTGCTTGTGCACGCACATACACACATGAACACACATGAACACACACACACACACACACACACACACACACATCAAGAATAATGACTTTAGCTTTGGAGTGCTTCAGCTGGCAGGGCAGCCAGTGGATATTTATAACCGCATGATATGAAACTGTAATTACCTTGCAATATTTTGTTGTTTTGTTAATGTTCTATAACAAAACCCATGAGAGAACATTTGATTTTTCGACAGAACATGATTAAGGATTGTTGACAACCGTGATTAAAGCTGTGTGGTTTTGTAAAATAAATAAAGAAGAAGGGAAAAAAAAAACCCTTCCATATGCATATTTGTCAGATGGTCTGAATTCATCAGAACAGCTAGAGAAGACTCATCCTGCACATCTGAGCTTAGTCAGGACGCTTATAACTCACGGAAACGGAAATCCCTGTGACCTCTTATATAACCGAGTGCTTGATTCTCAACTAACCGTGACCTGAATACCACAATAGATCACTGATACTGAATACTGGAAATGTTTCATACGCTTTCGTATAGTCAGGATAATCTAACTTCGGTGTCTTAGTCGCCGTCATCATTGGCTTGCTCATCAGAGACATTTCATTCATCATTCATTCATCTCATTATTACCTATACACACTTTTCACACATTATTTTCTTTTCTAACAAAATCTTTTTAGTTTTTGTGAAGCTGCTTTGAGACAATGACCATTGTTAAAAGCGCTATATAAATAAAATTGAATTGAATTGAATTGAATTAGTCATGTGTATATTTATAAATCTGTGTATCTAGTACTCAGAGATATAATGATAACGTCAATTATACACAGATTGAGCAAATCTGAAATACCTGATGTACTGCACAGTAAACTGCACTCTCAGGTAGTCTCTAAAACATCCCCTTCATTTGTTTTATATACTGTATTGTGTGTACGTCGTTTTAAACAGTATATTATGCTTACTATGCGTTCGTGTGTTCACATCCACTAATACGTTTCCCTGATATGCCACTGCTTATCCTTTCAGGATAGGTCGACGTCTTAAGGGGAACTGGCCATGCATCTCAGCACAGAGCGAGATGATGAAAGAAACAGAAAGCAAGAATTCGGTGAGAACATCCTCCAAAAGGCGTAAACGCTCCGAGCGAAACTCTGCTTCCAGGTCAATCCATTACGCTTGACAAGTTAAATGTTCCATGCTAGACCATATGGCAGGAGAGCAGCTCTGCAAATGCATTACAATTAAAGGCTTTGACTCAACTTCAAGTCTTTACCCATATCTCCCTTTCAATTCACCTCGCTTTTTGGGATTTTGATGTTTTCATCTTTCTCTCAATTTCCTCCTCTCCCAGTTCAATGTGTCGATTCCAGAAAGGTTTATTTACATGCTACATTTTTTTACCCAAATCTGTAAAAGGCTTCAAGCTCGGACAAGGCGATAATAAACCTGTCTCTCTGATTTTAAAATGTAATTAGAATCATATTGCTATAATAACAGAGAGTCAGAAGAGACAGGAAAGTTCTTTATGAGTAGACACATGTCTGCAAAGGAAGGGGGAGAACGAAACACGGAAACCGAGAGGACGTCTACAAATGTCAGACAGTTAAAAAAAAAAAGAAGAAGAAGAAAAGAAAGACAGATGACACAAGCGAGACAAACAGAGAAAGAGATACAGGATGCAAAACACACAGATGGAGAGAGAGAGAGAATTGAGAGGGGGGGGGCTGTTTAGGGTACAAGTGCAAGACAGCATCTCAGTATCACTGCTCCCACCTAATCAGATAATAGCAGGGTGCTCACACTAAAAATAATCACATGCAGGAGCTTTTTCAAGAAATTATGCACTAAGAGTGTGGATGAGACTGAATGGTGACTTCCATTTTAGTATGCATGCATGCGCGTGCATGCTTTTGTGTGTGTGTGTGTGTGTGTGTGTGTGTGTGTGTGTGTGAGATGTGTCTTACAGCATTGTTTACCTCCACTGATGAGTAGATGCCATTTACTGAATGAATTCCTCTACAGTAATTCTATTATATTATGACCATAATTTGATAACGAGGACTCGGTGTCATTTACACACTAAGACACGTAGTATTTAATAGAGAGAAAGACTGTTACATAACTAAACACTGAATAATCTCCTGCATCTGATATCCTTTGTCCCTCTTTTAAGCCTAATCATGACGCTTTTTAATCATTTTTCAATCAATGACACGATATTGATGTAATTGTTATATACAATACTGTCACTTACTGTATAGTTAACAACACACCTTCGTTTCACTTGTGTTTCTCAACAGAGTTGATCTGTGCTTGAGGACTGAAACATATAACAACTCACACAAGATTGATTCCAATGATAACGATTAATTGCTGTTCAGATTTTAACTGATGAAAATGTATTACCAGATCATCATCCCGGACAATCCAGATGTACAAGCCGGGATTCTTAAATTTTTGTCAATAACTTATTTGAAAAGTTGTGACCCCGTAGTTCTTTCGTGAACACCAGATTGCTTTAAAATAAAACTGTTGCTCTAAAATATTTTCATTACACTGACCGGTCATCAGCACGGACTGCCGTACATGTGTGTCAGAAGGGACAGGATTCACATCTCCATAGCTGATGTGTGTGTGCAAAAAGGGGCGGGGCTTTTCCACAGGCGGGTCTTAATAAATTAGGGTACATTTAAATAAGATTTAACACTCACTTTAAATAAAACAAAATAGAAAACCTGTGGCTGTCACAAACAAATCAATCAATGTATGGTAAACACTGGTTTGTGTCGCTTGAACCTTTTAAATAAAACATAAACATCAACGATTGATTGTTAATTTGTAATGTTCGACTACTGGTTAAGAAAAAATTAGCAAAATTTGCATTCCTAATCATAACATAGAAAAAAACTCTATATAACATGATCTGTTTTATATGAATTGTTATTTTTATCCAGTCTTTCTGTCACTCGGTACACTCACCAGACACACAGGCACACCTGCTCCCTCATGCAGTTATCCAATCAGGCAATCATGATCGGTGCAATGCATAAAACCACTCAGACGCAGCTCTAGAGCTTTATCCCATGCTCACATCCAACATCAGTATGGAGAGAAAACATGGTCTGAAGGACTTTGACCAGGGTATGGCTGTTATACAGGGATGATAAAGCACTTTGCATGTACAAAAAAACAAAAAACAAACACTTTCTTCATCACTGATAAGAGAAGAATGATTGGACTCAAAACTTATATAATAACCACTCGAATAAAATAAAAAAAACGACTCAAAAGAGCATCTCATCAGAAGATACATCATGTCAAGGCTCAAGGTGGATGTGCTTGAGCAGCAGAAGGTCGCTGGGTTTCACTCCAGTCAGACATAAACATTAATTTGCAGTCACGAGCTCAATAACACTGGATATGGCTTGGTACAGTATTCACATGGTAGCTTTAATATTTAGCATCGGAAGAATCCATGTACCTAACGTGCCTTGTGCTGAAGGTGGCGCTGTAATTGTGCTGGGAAGGTATTCGCTGGATTTCTGTTAACCATGTGCATCCCCTTCTGACCACAGTCTACTCTTCTTATAAACTCCATGTCCAGCAGTGTCATCACTTATTGTCAAGTCGTTTCATACCTTGTCCATGAACAGGACTTGAGTTCTGTGTACTCCAGTGGTTTCCTCATTCTAAATCCAGCAGAGCACATTTGGCTTGTGATAGTGGTGATTTGTAGCATTATTGTGTGGCTCACAAAGCTCCACAGATTATGTGAAAGAATCATATCAACATGAGGCTGAACCTCAAAGAAACACCTTGTGTACTACACAGAATTAATAGTGTTCCTAACAAAATGGCCAGAAACTGTAAATGCCTGTAAATGGACAAATGTGCAATGAGGGGTTTTGGTTCCAGGCAAGAATTTATCACAGGCAGTACCAAATGTTCCTGTCTCTCCTTGTGTTGAAAGTTCTTGAATTGTTCTCAAATTCATTCAAAAACATTCAGTTTCAATAAACTGAGATCATTTATTGATGGTGTGGATGAGACATGAAGAAAAGATAGATGATCAGGGACAGAATGTGTTAATAAAGAAAAGGTCAGAAATGGTAATGAATGGCTCCAACACCTCTTCGCGACACCAGGGGATTGTGGGTAAAAACAGCAGCTGAACAGCTGGAGGAGGATAATGAGTGTAACACACACCTGACCCACTTCGTTTTATGTGATGAACAAGAACATTATGCAACGCAACACACGTATACACACATGCACACACGTACTGTAGGTTTTTTGGCTGTATCTCTAGGGGAATACAAGGAGGTTGTTTGTACTGTAGAAGCCTGTAACTGGGACCACAGCGAAAAAGGAAAAGGGTTCCACATAGAACACAATGAGGAGGATAAGAACTTTTAACTATTCATCTCTATTCATATACTTCAATCTCTCTAATGCTTTTTTATCTTCACAGTGAAGTGATGATAGTGTGGGGTCAAAAAAAAAAGACCCAAAGCTTTTCCAACCTTTGGCAAACTGGAGGGTTATAGAGAGTTAAAACCCAGGGCATGAAGTAGCTCAAACGTGGCACTCTGTGTACAGTATCCTCAGAATCCAAGTCATCATCATTATTCACTAAACACAGGGTGAACAAGGACATTTTCTTTGCAGGGAATATAGAAAAATATATTTTCATAACGCATGAAGAGTTTGCGATATGTCATCAATACATTTGGAATTGTTCAATGCTAATGAGTGACAATTTTTCTCTTCACACGATTCCTGAACTAAGACTCAGAAAAGGTTCACTTGGTAGCATGTTGGTATTTATAACGTAAAGACAAGATAATTAAAAGCATCCATTTCTGAAGCCTCTTGGATTATTAACAGGTTTGAATGAAAAATGTCACAAAAGATGTCACAAATAATCAGAGTTGTGTACAGTATTTATATACAGTGTAATAAATATTTCTTTCCTACTGTATGTATGGAAACTTATGGCCCATGCTGTATATTGATATATATTACAATAATATGATAATATTTTAATATTATATTAAATGTAACATACATCAAACTATTGTTCTTTTCCTAAAGTATATATATTGTTTAAATTCCCAGTCAGATAAAAAAAAAAAAAATCAACACCACAGAACATATACAGCTACAGTATTAGTGGTTTGTGTGTTGCTCTGTCTGCAGCATTACATGTCCCTACAACAAATCCCTAACCATAATCTAGTGAATTTAAGTACATTTTAAACTCATTTTTAAAAGGTTGGATATTTTAATGGTCAGAAATGAGTATGGCTGGGATTTGTGAAATAGAGCTTGTGTCTCACTGGTGTCCTTCTTAGGACAATATTTAAAGATAAATGAGCTACTCGGACTCGAATCTCAAACAAATTAGCATTAGGGCTGCAACTAGTGACTATTATATGACAGTCAGATAGTCTGTCGATCATCAATACAAATAATTAATTTATTATCCTGTAACTTCTTAGTGGCTCTTTTTAGATCGCAACATTTAAATTTAGCTTGAGGTTGTTTTAGTAACGTGCTAAAGAAATGTTTTTTACTGAACATTCCTGCAGATAAAATAGATAAATAAAAGGATGAGAAGATTTTCTGAGTGCAAGCATGTGTGTGTGTGTGTGTGTGTGTGTGTTGTGTGTGATTCACTTATAAAATGGTTCACTGAGAAAAACAGGAAATATAAAGTTGGCTCTGAGCAACATACAGACACTAATTAGTAGGGATGGAATCACCAGGGACCAGCTAATATATTATCACAAAGCCCAGGTGCCGATTTAATTTGTATTGTGATTCTGTAAGTATCATCATTTTATAAATATTCTGATTCAAATATATATATATATAAAATTTATTACATTCCAATTCAAAACAAACCGAGCATATAATTTGCTCCCACACACACAGGACGCTGTACTGCATGGGCAAATTTTCACCTCATCTCCACTAATTGGCCACATTCTCCTCAGGTGTGTTGAATTTCACACACTTGATTCTCACTCCCTTCACAAAGCACTGCTTAACCACACCTCCACTACCACAGCCTTTCGACAGTTTCTGGACAGGTAAGCATGAAAATCACCCGTATATTAGAGGTTTTTGGTCATGAATTTGTTGGCATCATGCTATCGTTTTACTCCTTTATTACTCCTTTTTACTTTAGGTTACACATCTATCAGGCACAACATTAAAAGCACTAACATTTAAACCATCTAGGTTTTAGGTTCCTGCAGACTCCATGAAAGGCATGGACTCTGCTGGGCCTCTAGGGACGTCCTTGGGGTGTCTTGTACCAGGACGTTGGCAGCGGATCCTTTTGGTGCTGTGGGTCAGAATTGTTTGTCCGGCTCATCCCACGGGTGATTTATCGGATTGGGATTTGGGGAATTTAGAGGCCATGTCTGCAGCCTTGGTCTTTTTGCCTGCCGTGCACACTGTGCTGCACTGGGCCTTGCAATTGTGGTCGTCAATGGTCTGTTCGTCAGTTTGTTCTACATTGGCTTTTCTGTAGGATCAGACCAGACAGGCCAGCCTTTGGTCCTATGGTGGTATAGGGGCCCATAATCCCAGTAATATGATACTCTAATAAATAATTATTAATAAGTAATAATTATAATCAGTATTTTTCAATTATTATATTATTATTTTTATAATTATTATATTCCCCTAGTGGTGGTGATGCTCATTACATCTCATGATCAAATGCCTCCACTTTCACTTGCAACAAATATTCAGTTTTCACTCTGTGCAAGTAAAAGTGAATAGATTTCTTCAGTTTACCTAAAGGAGCTTTGCAAGTCTTCTTACATATCCAGTATGATGAATGTTTCTGACACCGTAAGGTAACTAGAGCGAATACCTTTATGGAGGACATGCCAGGATCAGAAATGTTGTTTTGGTTATTTTCAATTGAATTTTATTTCTATAGCGCTTTTAACAATTGACATTGTCGCAAAGCAGTTTTACACAATCAAAAGAACTATTTAAGTTTGTATGAAATGTGAATGTATATGATGTGGACTATAATTGTGCGAGTAGTCCAGTGTACTGTCCTAATTTCTAATAACAATTTTACTTACAACCTGTCTTTGTGGATGTACACTACAGTATTAACATTACCTCAGTGTAAATCACCCGCATACCATACCAAATCATGTCATTACATACAGCATCATCATGTAATAGATAACATGACCAATGAACCTAATTTGCACGACTCTGGACTGTGGGAGGAAACCCACCAAGCCGAGAACATGGAAGTCCACGCACACAGACCCAAGACAGGAATCGAACCCACGACCCTGGAGGTACAAGGGGACAATTCTAACCAATTCTAACCACTAGACCACTGTGCCGCGGGAAAGAAAATTCCCTGATGTAAACCCCACACATACATTTCATAAAATTTTAATTTAAATCGTAGTTATAACCATGACACGATATTTTTAAACAGAATGTCGGAATTTGTTTAATTTGAAATCACGTGCCTCTTGATGTATTCATGGTAATCCGCCTTTTTTATGATTACACCTTTCCATTTTTATATTTTGCAGCTTGTATTTATTCAGTTACTTGCATATTTACTGATGTGTACTGATTTATTTTTTTTTTTTTACTAGGATTTGTGGACAAATTATACTGGGAGGCATTAGTACACAAGCATCCATATTGCTTTGTGAAAAGACTGTCTCTGTCTAAGACATGAAACAGCTGATCCCCCCCCCCTCTCTCACACACACACACACACACACACACACACACACACACACACATACAAAAACTGCAAAATTAAACCTCCTCATTTAGACACCAGGATAAAACACATATACAACCACAAACACACCAAACACCTTCCTCATTTACAAACTAAACACAGCTGTATAATAAACCCTCTTTCCTCACACACTATAAGATACACACCTTCTTTACATATCTATACACACATCCTCACACTATACACATTAACGTCACATCAGGGGGTCTAATCTATACACGGTACAGATGGTCTTGCGCTTTTGTCTCGATAAACCTGTCGTATTGTCAAAAACGTCGCAAGTCCAAAACTCACATGATATGGCACACCGAAACCAGAGAACAGCCGATGTTAAACGTGATCAGATCTTAACATTAACACAAAGCCTGCAGTGCAGAGGCACGAAAAATTATTTGCCCCTTCCTGAATTTTTGTTTGTTTGTTTGTTTGGACATATTTCTCACACTTAAATGATACAGATCATCAAACATTTTTTGGTAAACAAAAATGAATACAAAATAGTAAATACAAGTGTCCAAACCTACCTGGCCATATGTGAAAAAGTATTTACCCCCTAAAACTAATAATTGGTTATGCCACCCTTAACAGCAACAACTGCAATGGAGCGTTTGAGATAATGAGACTATGAGTTTTCACATCATTTTGGACGAATTCTGGCCAACTCTTCTTTACAGAATTATTTTATAGTTTAAAACTAAGACAAAATGTTGATAACACAGTAAACTAGATTATGGACTGTTTCCTTTGTGAACTAGCTGACTGGAAGTATTATGCAGAGAATTACTAGGTGGGGGAAAGATGAAGTACAGTTTCTAGTAAATGTGTCTCACTTTTGCACAAATGTACTGTAAAGTAAAAAAAAACAAAAAACAAAACATATATCGTGGGTTGTCTGTATAGTGTTTAGTTCAAGACTCTGCACTGGATCAGAGCATCATTACAGACACTGCCAACAAAGTGCTCTAAACACTAAAACCTTACACTATACACACACACACACACAGAGCAGAGTTAAATAAAGCAGAGCAGCTCACTTTAAGCACGAACTAGTCTGTGTCAGACCGCTAAATCTTCTCTGCCAACGAAATAATTAAACGAATCCAAAACACCCGAGTTCAACACAAATATGAAGCATTTGTCCTTTAGGGCTGTGTGTTAATTAACTGCACACTATTCCTCGCTCTTGGGCACACGCACACACACACACAAACACACAAGCAGACACACACACAGAAAAAGAGAATGAGAAACATACTAATGTTGTCTATCCCCCTGGTTTGAGAAGGGTTTAAACAGATATGAAGTGTTTCTTAGCATCTAACACACTGAGATTTAAAGCCTGCTCCCCTTTTTACTGCCTCTCTGTGTTTTTTGCCCCCGAAAACCCACCCACCCCTCCCCGTTACCCCGGGGGTAAACGAGCACGCTGCTCAGAGACAGAGAGTTGGCACGGCTGGTGTTAAATGCCCCTGCACTCCAAAGTGCACTTCAAAAGCCCTGCATGAGAACAGAGGAGCTGGAGACTGGCAAATCAGAGCAGAGCTGAGACTTCTATCACACACACACACACACACACACACACACACACACACACACACACACACACACACACACCAGCAGTATACAGAATGCACACTAACGTCCATGAATACATGAACACAACCAAAAAATACAATATATTAAATCATAACAAATATTCACACACACAGGATATCAAACAATAGCATACCTATTCACAACCACACACACACACACACACACACATAGTACAAAACTGTCACAACTCCATGCACTAGTATTAATCAGGTTACAAAGCCAGAGCAGTAAGACAGTGTTTTATGTGCCAAGCTGCAGAAGGGGCATGAACAATTATGAAAATAAACACACACACACACACTCTCTTTCTCTCACTCATCTTATTCCTCTTTTGTTTTAAGACCTGTACTATAGCACTGACGTGCCTTAACCAACCTACCCTCACGCCTCTGATTATACATGAGTGCATGTTGCAGTGCGTGTGTGTGTGTGTGCGTGTGCGTGTGTGTGTGCGCGTGTGTTGTTCTCCTGCCTCATGTGATGAATGGACGGATTAATGAATGAGTTAGATTTTATTCATGGAGAGCAAATTATTACACAGGTATAAATGCTTTAGAACTAACGACACGTGGAGACTCGTTACGTGCTGACGGTAATGACGTGGCCTTCGAGTTTGTTTATGCAGCTTTGTGTGTCTGTGTGTGGCATGAGAATATTAAGGGCAAATGTACCCCCAACCCCCTCCTTCACCAGCACCCCGGTGCCAATCTGGCACGCACACGTGCGCGCACGCACACACACACACAAACAGCACAGCATTATGTAAAAAGCAACCACATCAGCAGCATCTACAATGTAGTACCTGATCCCATCCTTAAAATGTTTCCTCTCTGTGCCTCGTTCCCCTTCGTTCTGCTCATCAACTTTTTCCCGCTGTATTTTTGTGCTTCTGACTCTTTTCTTATTCAGATTCACTGAAGCGACGCGCTAAATTAAATACGGGAGCGCCAAGGTAGCTTAAGCTGCAGAACTCCGGCTCAGACGAGCTCCTGATCAGCCTTAAAGAAGCGCTAATAACATGCAGCTCATTCACAACACACACACACACACACACATACATAGAGAGAGAGAGAGAGAGAGAGAGAGAGAGACTGAATGGACGTGACTGCCCTTGTGAAGTCATTTCCTGACTCTTTTCCTGCATTAACAGATCCTGACGCAGCACTACACGACATTTTATTTGAATGTGGACCGGATTAGTCACACCCCGATGCAAATCGCCTTCACTTTTAAATCTTTTACTTGGGAGGGGGGGGGGGAAGCACTCCTGTCACCAGCAACAGGGTGAATTTGGGGGCATTTCAGACCTTTGGCAAATAGAAACCGCTGACACACAAGCATGTGCTTTTATTTAGTAAAAACCACTGATTCGACATGTCATTTTTTTCCCCCTCATCCCACAAAAAAAAAAATAATAATAATAATAACAAAAAGTCTGGACCTTTTGGCAGTGGGGGGGTGGGTCGTTCGAACCACCCGAACCCCCCCTGGCTACGGGCCTGTATATATCCTTAGTTACATTGTAATATTTTCATAACCGGAACTATAGCCATAATTTGTGTATGTAGACGTATTGGGGGTATTTTTATTGAAAACGCAACATTTTTATTTATTTCTGATCAAAAGAACG
>JAOTQY010000018.1:2256550-2272132 GCA_026413445.1 Dolichallabes microphthalmus | reverse complement strand
CCCCGTACTGGTCTGGCGTATATACTACACCGTTTTCAGTGGTTGTGTGTGGACGCAAATCTTTTTTTACAACAAGGGAAAAAAAAGATCGGATAGGGAACGCACCGGCTTCGTGTGGACGTAGCAATAGTTTAGCTAGACCTCCTTGCATGCATGTGCATTTTCATGAATATTTTACGGTGATTTCGTGGGAAGTTAAACGTGTTCAGATATCAGAGTCCGAAGAACATGTTAAAGTCTCAGCAGAAACCAATACTTTCCTTGAAGTGGGTGATTTATAACGCAGCACAGTGAAGCAAAAACTGGCAGCAACTACATTAGGACATAAACACAGATAAACACAGATAAACACAGATAAAGTGTCTGTGGGTCACCACAGGTTTAACACAATCTTGTGGTAGTGTATGGTTTCACTCTGTCTCAGTGGATGGCAACCTTTTTATGACTAAAGCATACAGTATTTGAAACAAATCAATGGAAATGACGTTAAAGGACACAATGTCAGCTTCACTTTGTTTGCATTTACATCTCTATTAGGGACTAGGAGTCATGTAGCTGTGTGGATGTTTCTTCTCCACGTGGGTGTCTAGACACATTTGAAGTCTGATTTCTGTCAACCTGAGACGACTGTTACATCGTGTCAGTGTAAGTAAAGTGGGCTATCATAGGACTATAAACCATAATAAATCAGGGGCAAAGCCAAAATATTAAGTGTACAAATACATGACTGAGCATTATGTACCGTGATGCCCAGCTGGTACATAAGAAGGACGTCTAATTTAAACACATTAAACATACTCCACTAAAACAAACGCTCACAAAACCTAGGTCAGTAGCACTAAACACTGAAATAAAAAGAAAATGGACAGAGGACATAAAGAAACACCTCACTCAGATGAACAATAGAAAAATGAGCAGGATCATAAAGCAGTAACTAAGCTGTAATGTTGAGGATGTGTATCACCAGTGATAAATAAATACTTCAATAAGCTGTATTACTTTCTCACAAACATAAGAAAATGACTGATTTTTATATTTAAAAAACAGGTTAATGCAACCATGAAGCCAAACCCCAGAGCATTAGGCTGCTTTACAAGTGCTATTTTGGCTATCAAAACAGGAATTGATATTCATGTAGGTGTGTTTTTTGGCAGAAATCAGTGGGGTTTTTTCAAACTCTATTTTCAATATGAGAAATGAAATTAGAATGTGATGTTCCGTTTGTATAAGCATAGGAATATCCAGAACTAAACATGCCAAATTATCCTTTGGCTACTTATATTAAAATGTAGATTTTGCTGTTAATATTTAAATTAAAGAGGAAATTTACTTATATCAATGTTATTAGGACAGCTTTGTATTGCAATGTCCCATCAACGTAAAACCGATATGTTCCTGTGGTCACATTCCAGTGTTGCTTCGTAAAGTGCATGGTGTGAGATGACAACCACAATTTTCTCCTCCATTTTCCTCAACACTGATGTTGCACTAATGAGACAATATTCATAACAAGTCCCTAGTCCACTTCCTCCTGCTTCACCATTCCACTCAGCTTTAAGTTAGTACAAGCAGAACTGAAACTAATGCATCTGCATGTTTACCTCGCCAAATAATTCAGCAAAACTGCTCTTAAAAGATACAAGAAATCGCCCACCTCCCATGTGAAAAAAAAGCAACATGCATCTGTCTGCCTAGGGGACATTTACCGTCCGTCAAAGACACTAGATATTGCTTTTCTCCGAGTATGTTTATTGAGCATGAGCAGTAGTGCCTTGCTTTCTATTTCACTTGTACATGTGTATCATGAACATTGTTTTGATATATTTGGTAGATATTACTAGCAGCACTGTGCTGGAACTAAAAAAGAATCAATGCACATATCTTGTCACACAGTTTTGTGTTTTACTTTCCTCTTATTTCACTGGCTGATATCATAATAAAACATTTAGGGCAGTGCGTTTCAGCTTAGACCGACTAGGATTAGTCTTATTCGGCTTGTATGCCCAGATGAGAAGGGCTGAGGAACCAAATGGACAATATAGTGATATCTACAATATATATCAGACTTGTTTCAAAGGGTACTTACTCACTTAGCTCTTGCAGAAACACTCAATGTGATTGACTAAACCTTTTAAAATGAAGACAACTTTTCAGTTTTTTGATGACATTACAGGTTCTCTGGTTTCCTTCCAAAGTCCAAAAACATACAAGTAGGCAGACTAGCTATGTTAAATGGCCTCTAAGTGTGAAACAGTATGTGATTGTTTGTGCACGGTTGGCTGGGATGGACTAGGATGTTTCTCTGTTACTATCTTTAAATAATAAATAATGGAATAAGTAAATGAATGAACAAAGTAATGAAGAAAAGAAGGGCCATGAGCCCTGTATGCTTTTTCATTGCCACTGAAATGAGACACCTTCTCATCACCCTATTCCTGGTTTTAGGAGAAGAAGAGTGCGAACGTGCTAACAAGTTAGCAATCAGCATGGGTGACAAAACACTCATTCGCCATGGGAGATTCTCCACAACCAGACACACACACACACAAACATGAGTACAAGGTTTCTCTTGTTCTTTATGCAGACGAGCAAAAGAAGGGAGTGAGCGAACCATCCCTGGCTGAAAGGGTTAATAGTGAAACAAACAGGCTTCAGAGTCTCTCGCGCTCTCTCTTGCGCACGCTCTAGCTCATTTCAGCTTAAATTGTATCAAATGTCTTTCACTAACTACATTATAAAGCAATCATGGCTTAATGGCTGTCTAAAGCCATAATCAACATTCATCTAACCTTTAAATATTTAAAGATAATACCTATTTAATTAGGAGAAATATAATGGATGAGCACACAGTGTGCATTAGCACATATTTAGATCTCTCTCCTTCTTTCTCTCTCTCTCACACACACACACACATACAGTACACACACATGGCGCACTGTCACTCTCCTTGTGTCATTTTTGAAAACAGATCAGATATTTAGACATAATTCTTACACTTGCATACATTTTGTTTGAAATTTACTGCACTGTCTCTTTACAGTTTGCACTCGATATACTGTTTTTTTTTTTATTTTTATTTGAGGCACTGCTGAAGAAATCATACTGTTGTCTAAAATTTTATATAAAACTGGTGAGGACAATATATTATTCACTATTAATTACTCTGGTGTGTGTTACAGGGAATTATGCCTTCTGTCAGTAAGAAAGAGTTTTAATGCTAAAGACAATATTAATAAATAATAATGATAATAATGACCACAGCATCATGTAATTCTTGAATCTGATTGGTCAGGTGGGTCAATAGCTGTACATTATATTGCTACTGTACACCAGCAATGCACAGCAGGACTGTGGTTTCATTTGTAGCACGACTCAGATTTACAGTACATTAAATTGCTTATTCTGATGTGATATTATTTCTGTATCTATTTCTAATTTAAAAGCTTGTTTAACAAAATGAAACACTCATTGTTGTGCTGACATTTTTTTGGTTTGTTTTTTATTATTTATTTATTTAGAAAATCGTAATTGTCATCGCTTTCTAAATAAAGTTCCCCAGCAGAGCAAAGCCTTCATCACAGAGTAATGAATGAGAGAGAGAGAGAGAGAGAGAGAGAGAGAGAGATCTACCACTGGTACTGTAAATCATAAGTGGTAACAGGAAATAACTTGTGCACTTGTACAACATTTAATACAACTATAAACTGTACAGAGTATTGTTCATTAATAGACCAATCACTGTGATAAGAGCAAGTGATGTTTCTGTGAGCAACTGCCTGTGCAGTTGTGTGTCATCTCTTATTTATTATGATTAAACAGAAAATTCCAAAGCCAAGTGCCTTCAACAGCAACGACTCGTCCAAAATACCAGAAAAACACAATGTAATTAAATGAATTATGATTTAATCAAAGTGTGAGTGAAATCTCATACACCAGAATTACTGCAATAATTAAATTCAAATAGCGGTGAGCTAGGAGCATGCCATGGGTAAAAGGTCACACAGCACACACTCTGGATAACAGATCTGGCTCTTTGATGTTTAGCTGCCTGGACATTAAATCACAAAGAAGAAGGGCAGATTTGAGCCTTCAAAGATACTCTGAGTCATTCTGTACAGCAGTCACCCTCTCTCTCTGTTTTAAAAAACAGCAAGTGATTGCTCTATAAACTCTCAAAAAATTAAAATATCCCTAAACAATAACTTTTGCAGACTTTATAAAATGACAATAAATTCTTTACTTTTGACAGAGGTCAACGGTCAAAGGTCACACTGCACATGCACAGTTTTTTCACCTCTGATTTAGCTCCTTGATCTTTTTTTTTTGGGGGGGGGGGGGAAGATTTGTGTGAATTGTGAGAGAAAAGAAATGGAAAGTTCTAAGATAAAAATCAAACATTTCACTTCTTTTCCTTTCCTCTGTGTCCATCAATCCATCTCTGCATCCCCCTCCCCCCTCTCTCCACATTTCTGTTAGCATGTGGAAAGCGGCAGGATTTGTGACACGCCGCCCGTCATCGGTTTCACACATGCGAGCAAAACATATGCTGGAGTGTAATCTTCTTTCTCAGCCAAGAGCCAAGAAGAAGGATCATTAAGAAACACGAGTGTGCGTCACAACTTCTATAAACGCCACCGAACTCTCCTCAGGCATGGAGACACGCACACACACATATGGAGGGCATAAAGAGAGGCCTTGACCATGTTACATGTGTGTGAGCTAGAAATATAGAGAAAGAGTGTGTGTGTGTGTGTGTGTGTGTGTGAGTGTGTGTGAGTGTGTGTGTGAGAGAGAGAGAGAGAGAGAGAGAGAGAGAGAGAGAGAATGAAAGACAGAGAGATTTACTTGTTTTTTTAATGGTCTTGTAAACATGGCGACAGATGAACGGGTCATTGCAATATTGAGTTGGAGCGCACGTGATATAACAAGATAAAAACAGCATTAATTACCTTCGCCCTCATGAACACGATCGCATCATTACTGCCTTATGTGAGGCTAAAGATGACCAGCCATATTCAGCATCTTAGGAGAGTTGGATCAGCATTTATGAGCTTGTGTGTGTGTGAGTGTGTGTGTGTTCATTAATGGCTGAAGATGAAACTGAAGAAGAGTGAAGTGTGAAAGCAGAAATCTCTAAAATAAATAGCGACACAGTGCAGAAAAGGGTCCACCAGAAAAAAACGGGGGTTGAAACGATGCCAAATTTCTCATCAGTTGCCCTAACACGAGAAACGTTCAGCATTACTGCTATGCTACAGTTATTTTCAAACACACAGCACTTAACATGGAATATGTACACAGTATATACACTCTGCTGTGTGAGCACTTGTGTGACTCCCACACCTTTCAAGTCTGGGCCTTTTATTAAGCAGTACTAACCTTAGGAAAGGTAGTGAGCATGTCTGCACTTGAGAGGAACACGTGTTTATACAGACACACACTCTCTCTCTCACACACACACGCACACGCACACACAACAAGCAGCAAAGAAGAACTTCAGAGCGAGAACTCTGAGGTTATAACAAAGAGAGACACTCTCAGTGATAGAAGTAGAAAGATAAAGGCAAATGTGTGAAACAATCAGTCTAAAGCCTATAAGGTTTTTTTTTTGGGGGGGGGGGGGGGAAAACAGATGCATGTAGTTGTCTTTGATAATGTTTCTTTTCAATGTGCTGTAAATAAAAAGAAGAAACAGGAGATACAATTTAACTGACAGGTCAACAATAAGAGATAAAGAATGAGAGGAAAAAGGACCTCACATAGCTGCCAATCTTTCTTTTCATCTCCTCTAACATTAGAGAGAAAACAAGTAACAAAAGGATTTACTCAAATTCAGTTCTTCAGATGAAACTTTCTTCGCTATTTCGCTCCTTCCGGAAACCATCAAAACAAAGCGTAAGTGAGAAAACAATTGTTTTTGTAAACAGGTAAACATTTCGTTGTATGCTAATTTGACGTAGCAGTTTTGCCTCGGTGAAAACAATTTGCTTTAAAAACTCTGCAAATGAAGCTTGAAATATTTTCTTAAAGTGGTGATGCGTTTCGTTCGCACTTCCGCATCAAATGTGTTAAAGACGCTCCGGTGTCTCTTCCTCTCTTATCTGTAATTGCTGTTGTTCTTTATTCTTCCTCCTAAAGAATGTCTTCTAGCTTTATTTAACACTACTTCAGGTGACGCAATGTAAAAGAGAAGCTTTACATGAAAACACCTGTGTAATTGAGCTTTTTTTAACAACGCTACAACAGGATGCATTTTATTTACATACTGTAGTCGAATAAAACTCAAGTAAAAAAAATATAAACCCTTAACTCTCATTTGCTCAGGTATAAAATGAGATAAAATGTAAGATGCCAAATGCCTTAATTGTAAATGTGTCATTTAGTATTCACACTTATTTATACACTCATCTGCCATTTCATTAGGAACGCGGTGCCTTCAGAACTGCCTTAATTCTTCAAGGCATAGATTCAACAAGGTGCTGGAAACACTCCTTAGACATTTTGGTTCATACTGACACAAAAGCATCACACGCAGGTGCTGCAGATTTGTCAGCTACACGTCTACGATGTGAATCTTCCGCTCCTCCACATCCCAAAGGTGCTACTGTATAACGGATTGAGGTCTGGTGACTGTGGAGACCATTTGTGTACAGCGAACTCAAATTGTAATAATTTTAGAGATGGAAGGATGGTTGGCGACAATACTCAGGTAGGGTGTGGTATTTAAACGATGCTACTACTGTGACAAGATAATGTGCAAATTGTATTATTGTATTATCCTAAAAGAAACAAAATATGCATAGTGCAATGAGGTCTGTAAGGAGAAATGCCAGCATTACATCATAAGATGTTATTATTATTATTATTATTATTATTATTATTATTATTTGTCAATTCCTTTAAAAAGCCAGGGCTTATAATATGTATTGCATTCGTGATGTAAGGTGAGAGAACAGAACAGAACCATCATACGAGCAAAACCTGTTGCAAAACAGATAAACATATGACTATGTGACCCAAATGCTCCAGAAAGCTGGATTTTACTCCTCATTTGTTTCACTTACATTACTTCCCATAGTAGTTGGGAAAGTCAACATTTTTAAAAGTATCATTCACGTACAGTGTAAGTTTTTTGTTTGCTTGTTTCTGCGCAATGTTTTTACTTTACCTCCAGAAGATTTCTTTTGTGGGAACATCTCTATTCCCGCCCCCAGAGTCTATAAACTTCAGCTGGACAGCAAAGTGTGTCTCCGGTGAGAGAGGAAAACGGAACGCGGGAGCACTTGTCACTGCAGATCGGAAGAACACTTTACTCAGGATTAGCTTTGTGTGCTCACAAATCACAGCACCTCAAGCTCGATGCTGATGATTATGCTGGCTAACGCTGTTCTACACACTCAGGCCGACAATCCTCACACTCTCTATTAATGATATTAGTCCAGTGCCAAAGAATAGAATAAATCCTTTCACAAAAACTTTTTTTTTCTTTTCTTTTTAGATTTACACTGCCTACAAATCCTAAACATGACTTATTTATTATCAGGCACTTTGACACCTTTGTTAAGCAAACACAACCTGCAAAATTAATAATACTAGCATGTCAGCTTGTTAGAAAGATTCACTGCTGTATATATATTCACGTACTGTATACATCCAGTTTGTTAATCCAGATATTTTCATTCCTATGTCCAGTCATAGTTACCATTTGAATTGTAACTGGTGTGTCTGTATGTGCGTGTGTATGTGAAGCCTATGTGCTCTTCAGTTTATAACTCTCTCCAGTGTAAGATGAACTTTTACATAACGTATTGTTGTGAGAAAAAAGAAATAGACATTAAAGCTCGAACACCTGACAGTACTTTATGAAGAGAGCTGCAATTGTGTGTTGTGCACAGATGCACAATTCTCAGAGTAATTAAACACTCATGCGCGCAACACAAACACACACACACCTGCATGTGTCCAGACGCCCAGGCGAACTCTGCACCTGTTACCATGGATACGAGGAAAGGACAAGATAGGGAATTCCACAACACCCTGAAGTGAGGGATACAGACCGTGGTGGGAAAAAAAACGAGGGCAGAAGAGGAAAAAAGAAAAAGAAGGAGGAGGAATGCAAGATGATGTGGGCATCCTGGAGAGAGTGCCAGAGCTCATCAGAGAATGAGATGTGGGGGTTAGAAAAAAAAATAGAAAGCAAAAAGGCAAGAAGACAAGAAGAGCAAGAAAAATATTGGGGAAGGACAGAGAAAAAGCATGAACCAAGCAGGTAGTGTCTCTCTCTCTCTCTTTCTCTCTCTCTCTCTCTTTAGTCTCTTTGGTCATGTCTTCCACTTTCCACAGCCAGGAGAGAGATAGGGAGAGAGAGAGAGAGAGCGAGAGAGAGAGAGAGAGAGAGAGAGAGAGAATGAGAAAGAAAGGAGAGATGAGATCTTTAAAAATACACTGTTTAAAGTATGCAAATAATTTGTATCAAATAACAATAAACTAAATTATAGTGGTTAAATATGAATGTTTCACTGTTCCTACAGTAAACCTGTGTGTGTGTGTGTGTGTGTGTGTGTGTGTGTGTGTGTGTGTGTGTGTGTGCACATCAGATCTGTCACAGCCTATGAAAGCGCGCTCAATGTTTACACTAAGCAGATCCTTTCTGCTTTTCCCATTATGACCTCCCCCCCCATTCCTCAATGGCCAGACTGAGAGAGAGAGAGAGAGAGAGAGAGAGATGAAGGGAGAGACAGATGGAGAGAGAGAGGGAGGGAGGGATGGAAGGGAAAGAGTGTGTTAGAGCAGGAGCTGTGTGTGCTCTAAATAACAGGCCATGTTTTATTTCCCTGCGCTGAACACCTGCAAAACTTTCAGAAAGAGAGGGGAAAAAATAGAGAGAGGAAAAAGAGGGAGAGAGGGAGGAGAAAAAAACGAGTGCTGTTTGAACGCAGAGGCCAGACAAAAGCCTTTCATGTGAGAGCCCTTCTCCTTTCCGTATCTGGTTACATTCCTCTCTCTCTCTCTCTCTCTCTCTCTCTCACACACACACACAAACAGTGCACTTCCTTATACCTCTTACAATCATACACTCTATCTCACTATTACTTTATTATTCCATTTTTTTCCCCTCGTCATAATTTTAGAACCTGTTATACGGCGTTAAAATATAGACCTTAAATTTTGCTTACAGACATACAGTAGAAACTTAACCTATCCCATAATTTCATTTAATCTCATCCTACTCATGGTCAGAAATGCAACTATTGAAATGAAACAACTTGATCAGTAATATAGACACAATCGTTAATCCAGTTTTGAAGAACCCAAATGCGTTTTTTGGGGGGGGTTTGTCCCTCTGGAAGGACCCAATAACTCAGAGGCCTTTCCAGTAGAAACAAAACACAACTCGAAATATTAACTGTGTCTAAGTGCTGATAACTGGTGAACAGTGCTGCATCATGTGATTTCTGCTAATACCATATCTTCGATTTTTGTGCCTGTGTGCAGAATGAAAGTATATCTAGTATTATTAAACTCACTATCTATGCTAGTCAACCCACTACCCTCTACTAACCTTATTTATTTAAAAAAAACAAAAAAAAAACACCTAGTTGTTCTCCTGAGTGATTCAGAGTAAACAAATGTCACATGTGGAGTTCTGCCTAGAAGTGAGACACCATGGAATCATTTCCTAATGAGATGCTGCCAAGGATTCAATTTCCGGCTAAAATTCTAGCTAACAAGAAAGTACGCCTGCGCTTGGAATTTATTTTACCCAAACAAGTTGCAATTTGCATGTCCTAATCAAGTTCAAGTTGTGTGGCTGACGCGAATGTTGATGTAAACAAACAAACCGATTGCAGCTACAAGCCAGAGGCGAGGTGCTGATCAAAAGTTTTCCTTGGATTCAGAGGGTGAAATCAGACGTGTGCTGATGTTTTCACCGCTAAAGGAATTACAGGACCTTCGGAAAGAATGTACCTGTAACCTCAAAATTAAAAAATAAATTCTTTTTTTTTTGCTATAGTTTAACTACAGCAAAAGCAGCAAGGTTAGCGCTTTAGCCACTGCAACTAACTACCTGAATACAGCAGCTTGTTTCTATTGGCTTAGGCATCCATGACTTTCATGTTCAAGTTCATTTAACTAAACAATACCTGAAATATATAATAAAACCAGCTGCTTGAGGAAGCAGCTCATTCCCCTCAAATGTTTAAAGCTTGATACAAAAATCGCTCCACCAAACCACCAAAATGCTGGAATCCTGAATGCATGACATTTGCTTCAAACTGTTTTCTCATGCCAAGCTCACACAGCCCAGGCTCCTAGCTTATTATCGTCATCTCTCTGTAGCCTTTACAGCCTCAGAAAACATAAAGCTTACTTTTACAACTACCTGCAGGTACTTCAAAGCCCCACATACCCATACTCATGTCAGTACCATACTCAAAGTCAGATTTGGCAGAATTGGCAGGAAAAGGTGTAACACACACACACACACACACACACACACAAAATTACCTTCTCCATTGTATATAACCATAACCATAAAAAAAGAGCACACACACAATATATAGCTGAAATCCAGCTTTTTCGGTAAAACTATAACCATACCAATCATTCCACACACACAGCCTTTTCACATGTGCGCACAAGCACACACACTTATTCACAGCGGCTATACTGCGGTCCTTGACAGAATGGAATGTATGGGGGAGATCCATGTGGCATCAAACACACACACACACACACACACTGCCAGATGTTCAACTGCCAATAAGGAGAGCAGAGAATAGAAACCTCTTTTCAATTTATAGTCACTCACTCACTCACTCACTCACTCACTTACACACACACCACAAACTCACCCTGCAGAAGCATACACTGGGGGCTTAATCTAAACCTTTTTGTTCACTGTGGCGTGAGCAAACCTCAAACTGCTCAACAGTGAATCTTAAATTTTCAGTTTTAACACTGCTAATCCCCAAATGTACTGCCAGTATCTACCAGTATTTTAAACAGTATTTTAAATGCTTCACTTCCCTTCATTTATCCAAGAGAGAAACACTAATCATACATGAATATGAGACAAATTAGGATTGGTGGATCGATAAGACAAAAGAATACCTTAACCCAACGTCACCACAGGAAATTACGTCATTCAAAGTGTGGAGGGTAGCCTTATCACCCACTTAAAACGCATGCATCCACACATGCAATCCTATAAACCTCCAGCTGTCAGGAAATCTACAGTGGAAGCCTGAAACAATACCGCCTAGCTTCAGTAATGATGCAGCGTTTTGTCTCGAGTCCCGAAACTACAGTATGTGTGTAAAGTGTGACACTCATTTAAAAAATACTGATTATAATAAGTATAAAAAATACATAAGGACACAATTAATATTTGAAGACCTGATATTGAAAAGTATGAACATACAGTACAGACACGTGAAACATGTTTGAACCGATGCTTAAAATATCCATCATGCCCTCAGTCAAAGCTGTACTTTGATTAAATATTATGAGAAACTGGCTGGTTTTCAAACATAAAGAATAACATTCAGGTTTCACTGCATCTTAAGATAACAACAAGACCATCTTTTCTCACTCACCTTTTCCCAGCGATGACATCATCATATTAATGAGAAATCCAGTGATTTGACCTAAGTTACAGCAGAGACCCAGTTCAGCTTGTTAGCGATCTATGAGATGGAAATCATGAGCAGATGAGAAGGTGAGGGAGCTGAATAGACTGCTGCGTCACTCTTTTTAGGTAGAACTAAATCCCACTGGCATGACAATCAGCAGGATGCTGTTAAACAAAATAATGAAAATAGACCAACATACTGTACGGTGGAAGTGTAATTAAAAAATAAATATATAAAATAAACTCCTTTTTCAGCACAAATTTCAGCACAAAATAAATATCGGATGCCTCTGAAAATGTTTATTTTTAATGATTAACACACACAGCTTTACAACATGCTAGCAGGCCTTGGAAATCAGCTGTAAACATGCAACATAGACATAATGTGTTGGAAGTGAGAACCTTAAAACACTCCTGTGCCTTTTAAACACTGTGATATTAACATGGACACTTTCCCACCTCAAAAAAACTTAACAGCTCCTGCAACAAGGCCATGGATGATCATCACTGTAAGAGATCTGTTTCAAAGGCTGGATCCTTCAGGAACAGAAAAATGTATAATTATACCGTAAAAGCAACCTATAAAATGTAGCTGAATAACTCTAATCCTCAAAGTGAGGCTGAAACTGAACAATATACACAAGTCTGAATGGACAGTAAACTTAAGTTATGGTCTGTTATGGTTCATACATGAGTCAACCTATTAAACTGTGGGTGAATAACTCACATGTGGAAAGATAGTGTGACTGAAACCTACTCCAGGATGAACAATTAAAATAATAGGCTAACTAAAATCTGTTCATTTCATAAGAATTTTAGAAAATCTCAGCAAACTTGCCAGCACTACTATTAAGAAAATATTGCAAGCCAGAGAAAAAAACACAAAATCTTGGCATAGCTTGGGGGACGGCTCTATGCTAGCAGCAGAAGTGATAAAAACTGATATATTGTCCAGACTCATAAGCAAAGTGCACAAACTTACTTCATACAACATCATACAAACTTTACACAAGTGCAGGCCACGTCCAGACAATAAACTGAGCACATGTATAGCAAAAGATATTTGATGATCAACTGAATGTAGCCTCAGCTATCAGCATCATTAAATTATGTTCATTACTGACGGAAAAATATCAAACACCTTCTTCTAGCCAAATAGAAACACAAAACAGTCACTTGCCATAAAAAGAAGAAAAAAAGTATGAAAGCCCTGAGGCTGAAAGAAATGCACGGCACATCCTACCCTGTACTTTTATTACCATACATGCTGTACTAATCCGTCCACTTATTTTCCATACCGTTTATCCTGTATAGGATTGTAATGGCATAGAGCTTATCCCAAGAGCAAAAAGTGGGGATGACATGCCAATCCACAACAGGGCACAAGCACACACACTCACACATCCAGTTACACACTACAAGCAATTAGCAATCAGAAACAGCAATCAGATTATCGGGAATGTTGTTGGATTGTGGGAGGAAACCTACCATGGGAAGATGATAATGATAAATTGTTTATTTTAATGCAAAGACAAATAAGCGCATTGCATGCAAGTAAGCAGAGCTACGATCACATTACCAGCCTGAAGTGACCCAATTCCCCAATGTGAAACAGATCTAAATGCTGTCTTAAGTGAACAAACCTAATGTTTTTCAGATCAGACATGAGTAACTTTTATATATGGTCCTATATCAGATACATATCCGATATGCAGTGAGCATGTGTAGGGCACTCACTGACATCAGTCTGCACTGGCGGTGCAGGAGAAATACAACCGGTTGACATCCTCCAAAGTAAATTCCCAAGCCTATTTTTGCTTGAAAAATCATCCATTGTTTGAAATGACTAAGTGGTCGCACAAATATGATGTGTTTTAACCCAGATTGCGTGAGCAAAGATGTACCAGTGTGCGCATGCTTGCAGTTTTAGAGTACAGACGCGTCCACATTAGAGTCCGATAAAAGTCACTTGTAATTATGATTATGATTATTATGATTTGACCACAAAATCAGAGTTGAACAATGAGGCTTGCGATGTGAGGCTTGCGATGTGAGGCTTGTGATGTGAGGCTTATGATGTGAATGTAGTATCATTTTTGAACTTCTAGATGGATCTCCAAAAAACATGAAAGAAGCATTCTCTGTTTTTTTCCTATTGCTATTTGTTTAGAAACCTGTGCTTAAACAAGCCAATGAAATTTTCCTATAAATATGACCTGAAAGGAGGAAAGAATCTAACTCTGTGAACAGGGTGATATCACTACAGGCAAGTCCCATCAAATCCTTTGATTTTGGATTTATAAAATAACATACAAGTCTATAACAACTTCTTACTCTTGGTATTTGACCCAGTACAGACATTGTGAATTTATTTTATTTACAGTGGAGATGGTCAGACAGCTATCACCATATTTCTGTATATGAGCAATAATTATTTCCCATCTTCTTGCTTTCTTAACGAAGGACAATTCAAGGTCAAATTCAAGCCATTACTGAAGCTCAGAAGCAGATTCTGAATGTCCATGACTCAAATTCAACGATCCTTAAATTGGGTTTAAAATGCCACAAACAAGAACATGCCTTATACAGTAGCTCATAAAAACTAAACAGCACTTAAATAAACAGGTGTGGTGTAGCACACACTGACACCACAGTAGATAAGGTCAGACAAAACTATAACAATATGTGAATAGCAGTTCCTGAGAAAGTGATTTATCTACCTAAATTTTGTTATACTGTATTATCTGACTCTCAATATAATGACAATAAAGTTACTTCTTAATAAGTTTAATATTTTCCTGCTGATAGAGATGAATGCAACTTTCACTTTAGGCATCTTTTCCCAATCAACAAACCATTGAATTTTTATTGCTTATACTAGTTTCTTAATTTAAATGTAAAGTAAGGCACACTTTTAGGTGTCTTCTGTTTAACTGTAAACAAGAGATCAAAAACTGCAATTGCAACAGCTACACCTTTGCTTTAACTCTGCTTAACCAGATGTTGCTGGACTGAGTAACTGACTAAGTAGGCAAATAAGTTTACTGAGTGACTGATTTATTCACTCATTAAAGAACATAAATTGTTTTTTTTATTAAATCCAAACCTAATCACTCCCACTATCTTAGTGAAGGTTAAAGAAATAACGATGCATTTAACTTTGTGTCTAAAGTGAGTGTAAACTGCCTCTGCAATCAAATCAATCACAAAGCAACACACACGCACGTACGATGAACGCTCACACAAACTCTAACATTAGCTGCTGTCATGGCTTAGTTATGGCAGTCATCGCTGCGTTGCACTTGACGGTCTCTAAACAAGTCAGCCACTTTAATTAAAAGTTCCTGTTTTTCCGAAGTGTGCCGCTCACCTACGGAGCTTAATTACCAGCCGGGCTGACACTCGCGCATCTTTATTTTCAGACGACTAATTATACTTTTTTTTTATGATACCCTTCACCTCCTGAGCAGCTTCGAGCAGGCGAGCAGGTGTGAGAGAGGGAAAAAAAGAAAAGAGAAAGAAAAAAAGTGGCACATTCTTTTCAGCTCATGGAGGGAAGAAGTCCCCAACGCCACCAAATGTACTATTACTATGACAGCACATTACAGGTGCTGGTGAGAAACGAGGGAGACGGGGAGAACTGAGCAATCCATCACGTAAAGAAGTCAACTTGGAAAGGATGAGAACTTATCAATGTTTTCTTCTGAACAGTCAGTTTGTAATAATGACTACATGTGAAAAAGTACAATTATGTACATGTTTGATATTTATATAAATGCCATATAACACAGCAACACAGCAGCCTGTGCGTTAGAGACCTGCGCGGGACGGATTTTTCCGTCCCGCCCACTCCCGTAACATTCTGTCCCGCTCCCGCCCGCTCCCGCCCGCTCCCGCAAGAATATATATTATTTTCTCCCGCTCCCGGGAGAAGTTTTATTTTTATT
>JAOTQY010000018.1:2083513-2097905 GCA_026413445.1 Dolichallabes microphthalmus | reverse complement strand
CCTGGGATAGGCTCCAGGCCCCCCGCGACCCTGAACAGGATAAAGCGGTACAGAAAATGAATGAATGAATGAATGTTTCATCACTAAGCTTATCAAAATCTAGTTTCATCTTATACATCTATCTGTAATTTTCCTTTCATCACTTAATTATCACTTCAAACATACAATTTGTTTTTAATTAATATACTTTCATTATAATCAATTTATTTATTAGCATTTGTTTTATGTGCATGTGGTGTTCAGAGCTTCAAGGTGCAACATGTTCGTTCCCCAAGGACTGCGCTGTTCGTCTATCTGTTCTTCTGCGTTCTCACATCTGAACAGATCCTTGTGACTCAGATAGGAGTCATTTATATTTGTGTGTGCGTGCGTGCATTTGTGTGTGCGCGCGTGTGTGTGTGTGTGTCTGCCTCAAGCATTTGATGTTTATTTCTAGAGGTTATGAGAAAATCAAACTGAGAGATAGGCAGCTGACATTCCCTCATAACTCTGTCTGACCTTTTCTTTTTCAGACATACACACACACACACACACACACATAGACTCCATCAGATGCATCAACAGCAGCAGGTGTTGTGCATCCCCTGAAAATGAAGAGGAAAATCAGATTCACATGAGCACACACACACACACACACACACGCGCGCACCTTCACACCCACAGGTAGTAGAGACAGCAAGACTATACTTTCTGTAATTTACACACACACACACACACACACACACACACACACACACACACACACACACACACACACACACACACACACACACAGACACACACAGAGAGAAATAGAGAGAAATAGAGAGAGAGAGAGAGAGAGAGAGAGCGTATAACCATTTGCAGATGCTGTATGACCTGGCATATTCTTTCTGACACATAGCCCCATAGGAAATCCCAGTTAGCCCCACACACACTCATTTTATAACCACACTAGCACATTTGTTCATCCTCTATGGTCTGCCATATTCTTTCAGATACGAAGCCTCCCACAGGAAAACGTGACCCCCCCCCCCCCCCCACACACACACACTACATGTTGTTCTTCTTGTTTACACAAACTGTCCTGCCTGCCTATTGTTTTCACAGTTCTTCAGAAGAAATAATGGGGATTGAACACTCCTCAAAACACCATAAAAGCACAAAATGGTTTAAAAGTTTTAGATTCAATTCTAGGAAAGGCATGTTTTCATGTCAACTATGGTTATTATAATTATTCTGAAAAAAGGAAGGGAAAAAAACAGCAGCAACAAGAACAACAGTATAGTAACATGTTATATAATCTGGTATGTGTTGACATTTATTTCTGCCATATGATGCTTAATTTGCATTAAATCTCATGCTTTATTTGCTCACAATCTTACACCAAAATATTAAACCTTTCACTCCCCACTTTTTTTTCCAGTTCGTACCTAAACACATGAATGACTAGGATATTGTACTTCTTTTCCCCATGATCAAACATTGGTCCCTACAGTATGTCTGCACAATATATAGTGCCTACTGTAGTTCTGACAAATTAAAAAAAAAGTCATATGCTGGACATTTCTACTGTATTCCTATTGTCATATTGAAATGGCAACCCTGTGGGTAAAAGGGCAAATAAATGTGGGAAGAAAATGAGGAAAAATACCAATTGATTATATTCAGGGTGTGAAATAATCCTCAGCACCAAGGAGAGATCACTCAGAATGCTAATGCCTGTAAGGCTTTTTCAGCAGTCCAAGTTCATGACATGAAAAATCCTCAAATCAATTCCAATTTGTCATCGGGACATCAGCGGTTCATGTTTTGTGGTGTGACTGTTCTTATAGAAGTAAGATGGAAAGAAAAAAGGATACAATATGGTATTATATACAATACAACAAATTATATTTTTTGTCTAGTTGCTGTATAAAGTGTGTAGCGTATGTGTGTGCATGAGGGACATAGTGTCAAAAGGTCAGAAGTCATATGTTCCTGACCTTATGATCACTAATCTATGGTGGCCTGGATCATATACTGTAAGTAAAAACAATTACTACGACATTGAAGTTTGTTAAGAGAAAATTTTTCTGCAATGTGAATAATAGTAAACTACAGCATGTTACTTTACGTTTGGCACTTTGTGACAAAAATATATCAACCTGTCGATAACTCAAAGCTTTGTTTTTATATAATTCATCCATCCATTATCTATACAGGATATCCTGTTCAGGGTCACAGAGAACAAGCACACAATCACACACTATGAGTAATTTAAAAACCATAATCAACCAATTGAAGTCTTTGGACTGTGGGAGGGAACCAGAGCACCCGAAGGAAACCCACAATCTCAGATGGTGGCAAGATGATTAATGTTGAACATACTGTACTGTATGACAGCATTTGCAGAAGAACTTCTGTCTTGGTGGATCTTCATGGCCTCCTTGATTCTTATTGAGCTGTCTGTTGCTTCTCTCACCAGAACTTTCACATCCACTTTGTAAAAGTAGGGACCTGTGCATCTCAACTGTTCTGTAGTCACTGAGCTAGAATATTTTCCATCAGTATGTTTCCGAAACATGGTGCCTAGAGTCCTAGACATTTCCCTGACATAATCAGCATTACTACTGCTATAGGTGTATAATAATCCACACTGATTCTCAATAGGTTTCTTGTCTTTGGGGTGAAAAAAAACTGTTGTCTTAGAGTGTTGATGGGTTTAAAATATGCATTCTCACCATGTGAGTTGAATACTAATTGAAGCCTCTCTGAAACACCTGGGATAAAGGGCAGACAAACTGATGAAACCTTCACTTAAATAAACGTCTGTCAAACTAAACCAAGTTCCCACTACATCTAGTAAATGTAAACTACATCTAGTAACATGTAAACCTTGTAAAGAACTCAATAGAAATCAGTAACGGTGGAATATTATAACCTAATCTGCAGTTCTTTGGACCTCCAGTCGGAGGAAACCGGAGCAGCTAGAGGAAACCCACCAAGCACGGGGAGTACATGAAAACTGCACGCAGAAATCAAGTCTGGACGGGAATCGAACCTGGACCCTGAAGGTGCAAGGCGACCGTGCTAACCACTACACAACTGTGCCACCCCTCACAAATATCTCTTTAGGCCTATTCTATGTCCATGCCTTATTATAGAAGACAGCATTAAGTTCATGTTACATTCTTCTGGTACTTACCATGTTTATGGCATGCATGTACTGTAGCAGGCTATGTCATGTTCAGAAAAAACAATGGATACAATTCATAACACCATTACTTTGCATCAGGAAAGCACTTCACATGGCATGCTATTTTTACCAACCCGCCAGATGCAATGACAAAGTAACAAGTGCATGATCAGTGCTTGGAAAGAGCGTGATGCGATCTGATTGGACATAGTAATAACATGATTCGGTCTCATTGGATGTTGTGACCATGTGATCTTGTGTGGTTTAGGAAATTAGTGACAACATGATAGATGCATTTAAATCCCTTACAGGGATGTGGCTAGGAAGCAGTATAAACTTGATAAATGCACATTTATTCATTTTGTTCCTGTTCCTACTGCTTTCTTTGAAATTTTTAGGACATCTTGGGAACTTCATGGTGTTCATTAGAGTGTCGGAGACTTCTTCACAATTTTATAAGGGAAACGTTTCAAAATAAATTTCTATAATGCTTGAGCGGGAAGCATTGATAAAATGTAATCAAACTTTGATTTGCCTTCCTGTTAGGCAGTCACAAATTCCCTCACAGTGTCCAGTGCATAGTTTAGTTCTCCAAGTTCTTTTAATCATGTGTATTTATTTATTTATTTATTTATTTATTCATTCATTTTACTGATGCCTTAACTCCTGTCATGATAATTGGTTAGTTATATGGATCAGTTCAGATCAGTTTCATAATTCACAAATAAATGTCACATGATTCACAAATGCTTCTAAAAAGTGACTCTCTTAGGTGAAAACGTACATTTTCATGTAGGATCATGTAACATCATTAAATTTAATGCTTCTTATCTCCCGATTGATGCTTTGTTTGTTTTTTGTAAATATACACGTATATTTATAAAGAAAAAGAAATACATTTGCTAAATACAATTCCATGCCCTTTCATGTAGTGTCTGTAACTTTTTAAAATTAAAATCTTTGCATGATCTTAATTGTGACTCAGATGAAACTTGGGCAATTTAGATTTTCATGGAAAAATCTTCACTTTAATTATTTTTTTTCACTTTTTAGACCTAAAAAGGTGCATTACTCCAAAATGCAAGATTTTGCAATATGAATTTGACATGGGTACAGATTTATTTTGGGAAAATGGAATGCATGGAAATGTTGTAATTTAAACAACATTTTTACAGATCATTTGCTTTTAGAAGTTTACAACAATTTCAGTATCAATACTCAAAGAAATATAAATAATTTGCATTTTAAATCTTTATTGTTTGAAGTGAGACAGTATAACGTTAAAAATGGCCATTTTTGAGGCACTTATCAAATCATCTACCTACTGTAACAACTAAAGTTAGCAACTTGAAATTTTTAGGGAAGCAAGATTGGTCACTTCCATGATGTATAAAACTCAGAAGTATCTTCTTTGGCACACACATGTTCTTTATTATATGTATAACATAAAAAAAAAAAATAAATAATCAGCACCAATACTGTGTTTTGGCCGAAATGTATTTTGTGATTAAATTTGTTTACAGACTGATGAACCTGCATTTACTGTATAAACTTCTCATAAGTGTAAAACATAATTGTCAGCTTCAATCTTATCCTTGCGTGTACATCCATATGCTTGGCAGAAACTGTAGGAGACATCTGACAGGCCACAGAAAATGTGCTTTTGAAAAAAACAAAAAATGCATTGTGAATCTAACCACGTCAGTCGCAAAAGTCCGCACACAAATGCAAGGCTGAGTGGTTTGTAAATGCAGATTCATCAGTCTGTAAATAAATGCAATCACAAAAGACATTTGTGAATTGTGTTACATTTATTTGTGAATTATGAAACTGATCTGACTCCATATTAGTCCCCCTAATGTGTTCACCTGTTCTGTGCTCTCCTTTGATTTGCTTGCTTACTCATTTTTAGCCTGTCCTGTCATCCTTCTTGTTAGGTCTTGCCTGTTCTGTTTGACATTTATGATTTCTGGTTTATTCTTGTTTATGATTGCGATTGTAGAGCTTGAGATCAAACTATGAGTATCATCCTTAAATTAACCACAATAAAGCCTTTGCTTCATGCCCTGCCTCTTCACACAGCACAATAAAGCAACTTTCAAAATAAATTGGTTAATTTATTTTGTTTTTTTCCCCTGAAACATCTAGAAACACATACTGTTCTTCTGCTTGACTTCCTTTTTTTATCTACTATCATAGTACTAATGCAGTAGGCATAAAAAAAATAAAAAAAAAGTTTTTATTTTACATTGTTCTTAAATAATGCAAGCAATTTTCTACATGTTTTAAAAGTAACCCAAGGACACGCTAACCGAGTGCCTTTTTTATGTCCAATGCCTATAAATTCCTAATCAAAATAGGTAATATCAGTTGGAATGTTTTTGCTAAGAAGAGCTTCTCAAGGTGCTGCTTGAAAAATAAAAAAAAAAAAGTCCTAATTATGTCTTAACCTTAATTAAGTAGTCCAGACAAGAAACAGGCATAATTACTGCTGCAAGGTCTCTAAAAGCAGCATGGACCGGGGAAGCAGTTCTCACCGAAAGATGTAATCTCCTGTTGACTTCTCTGACATGTGCATTCACAGCTCATAAGATCAGCTAATTAAAAAGTGTTCTGGTTGGGCAAAGAAGGAGGAGAAAGTGACGAAGGGAAAATGAAAAAAGAAAGAGGGGAGACAGAAAGATTAAAACAACATGGTAACTTGAAGAATTATGCAAACTTCTGGGTATATTTATGAGAGACTCATGGTGTTCTAGTCTCTTTTACAATTTCTTTATGTGTACTGTATGTGTTAGTGATTCCTTGGTGGGGTCAAAATGTTCTGACAAGCTTCTGAAAAATCTTATGATTATGTATTTATTTATTTATTTATTTATTGGCATAAAAATCTCAAAATCTTTCCTTTTGGTTCCTGTACAGTAAATTTGATTTAAATGTAGGCGTACTGTTTCTTAGTTTAGTTAATAATTATTTCAGTAAAACATCCTTATAAGGATAGAAAGAAAAACCTTTGTGCGTGTGTAGGTGTTGTAAAATCCTTCCATTTCTAATCATCTTCACTGCAGACTTTTCCAGTCCAATGCTCTGTTTTCACTCTTTCTATTTTCGATGCTTTTCAGTCTGATGGCCTTTGTGATCATAACACAAGAGCAAAAAAATAAAGAGTGGGATGTGTGGCGTGTGTGGCAGACACATTTGTGATCATTTTATGCCCATCAGCACAGGCAGTTTTGTGATTGTAAAACAGGGTTGGGCGAGGAAAGGATGAATACATTATGGAGAGTTTTGCTTGGGTGAAAGGCAATCAAATAAGCTTGTTTTATTCCACTTTTTAAAGTAGACTGTGCTCATTCTACTTGAATGAGTGCATACAGTTAGATTTCACTTATAGACTTGTTTTGTCAGATGAGAATTCATGTCATTTACATTAATTCTGGATGCAGATTTATGCCAAATGCATTACATGGCACTAATATTTATATTAAATGTCACTAAAAATTATATTCCTTAAATTCTAAATGGCCTTAAAATTAACAGTTACCTGAGTTCATAGAAAACTGTAGAGACAATTTGCATCAGGTCATCCAGTTCATCAGATGCTGTTACAGCTCGCTCATTCTCTATACCACTCTTCCTGTACAGAATTGTAGGAGGCCTGGAGTCTATCCCAGGGGACTTGGGGCATGAGGCAGGATATGGCGTAAACAAGAATACACTCACACTCATACACTGTGGTCAATTTTTGGAATTGGCTAATTAACTTAATCTGCATGTCTTTGGACTGTGGGAGAAAACCGGAGTACCTGGCGGAAACCCAAGCACTAGAAGAACATGCAATGCAAACTCCACACAAGGACTTAAGACTGTAATCAAACCCTCAACCATGGGTTGTAGCTGGTAGTAGGTAGTTCAACTGTTGATGACAGTTTTATTGCAAACTAATCAGCACTTATTAACTTAATGAAATATTGCATTAATTAACCTGGGAAATGGTTGCTGGGCAATGGTGACTCGATGATTACGGCTCTGATCAAAAAGTCATGGGTTCAAGCACCAACCTGGCCAGGACAGAAGCCCTTGTTACAATACAGTAAGTCCATGTGCCAGGGATGGTATATGATGGCTGACACTGCTTCTTAACAAGCTGGGATATGTGTCAAAAGAACTTTAATCTTTTGTAATAAGTTACTGTAGCTTATAAATAATTACAATGCATTTATCAAGAACTTTAAGTAGCAGGCTTAGTCTTAGTCATTTGACTTAAATTTGTGCCTGTATTGAACACTGTGTGTGTGTGTGTGTGTGTGTGTGCGTGTGTGTGTGTGTGTGTGTGTGTGTGTGTGCGTGTGTGTGTGTGTGAATGGATTGGAGCAGAGGTGGCTAAGTGTCCACTGCAGTCGTTCTCATAAACATTCTGTGAGTCTGTGCCTGATACTTGAAAATCAATTAATAACTTGTCACCAACTTGCGAAAGATAGGCATCTGTCTGTGGGAACTGTAAACATGACCATTCACAAACACCACCTGCACATTACCAGAACTCATTACAGGAGTTATTGCCACATCCCCCATACAATCCTGACCTCGCTCCAAGCTATTTCCACACTGTGGGCCTGGGTTCCTGGGAGGCCAGTGTTTCAGAAGCAGACAGTCTGATAATGGCTGAGGTGTACTGAGAAATTTTACTACTCTGATGGTATTTCACTTTAGTGCACATACTCATAAGGATAATGAAAAACCTATATCTACAGTAAGCACTTCTGCTGTAATCATAAAGAGTGTCTTGCCTCTATTCTCCTTATATACAGTAATGCATTGAATTAAAAAAGTATTTATTGAAAATACCACAGTCTAATATGCAGGAAGGATTTTTTTTCCTCGGTGAGTTTAAAAGAGCAATCTCTCTTTCTTTCTCGTTCTCTCTCATTCTCTATACTGCTTATTCAGTACAGGGTCAGAGAAGGTCTGCAGTCTATCCTAGGGGAACGAGCCAGGGAACACCTTGGATTTTGGTTCCAACCCATCACAGAGCACACAAGCACACACACAATCACACACTCACTCACACACCATGGGGAATTTGGAATAGAACCCTCGACCCTGTGTGCTACCCACTACACCACCATGCTGCCACCATGGCACAAACACAGCAAGCTGTCTTTTTTTATTTCAAAACTAAAACTGTTATGTAGTGAATAGAATTCATTCAAGCAAATATCAAGGATGACTTGAAAGAAATGAATTTTTTATTATTTTTTTAAATGATGAAATGAGCCCAACGAACAGCTGTCATAATAAAGGTTTTTGCATGTAGTACTGTATATAATTGAAAAGACATACTGTATGTTTATTAGCAGAGTCACATTTCTACTTTGAATCTCAAAGTATTTCAAGAATTATTCTTTGTTCTCTCAATATTTTGATTTGAGTCTTTCGAGTGTTTACTCTTGTGTTTGATCATTAAACAAAGTAATGATCTGATTAAGAAAAAGTGAACTTCGAGATGCGTTGTAATTTTCTGCTCTCTTCCACTGTATCTCACACTATTTGCATAGTCTAGTCATCTTTGTAACTTCCTAAATTATTTGAACTGGTCTTTCAATTTGCATCTTCGCCGCCTCTCCTCTTCTACCTTCTGATTATCTCCTCTCTTTCTCATTCTTGCACGTCTTTTTCCCCTTTAACTCTGCGCACCTGCCTCCCTCCGCTCTTTCCTCAGTTTCCCCCTGTTATAATGGAAATTTTCCTATTTCTGCTATTCTCTCAGGCAGAACAGGTGATTGAAAGGTTAGCGCCTCAGCTTTATCTGTACATTACTGCCCTGATTAACTCCTGCTTCCTGCTCAGGATGCTTACTCTATCTCATTTGAGCTTCTCATACCTGTAAAACTTCTTTTATTATTATTATTCTTCAGAATAATTAAGATAATTCATGTACAGTATAGTACAATTCCTATGCTATCTCAGTCCACCTCCATATGTTTTTATTTGAAAGAAGCAGTAAAAAAGGACTAATAAAGCTGTATAAAATAGAGAAACTCAATACAAGATAAATCAGGTCTGAAAAGCAAAGATACTTTTACAAGATAGGAAGAAACCAACCACCCTCCACCTGCTTAAAATTTTCACCCCAGCACAAAATCACTTCATCCATTCTCAATAGCTTTTTAAATACTTTCCTATGATGGGCATTCAAGTCAGACCAAAACTTGTGATGAAATTTCTCATGAATGAAGGTATAAAACCAATCAAGATTTACAGAAGACTTCAAGCACTGCATGTTGATGAGGTTTAGCCACAGTAAAACATGTGAATAGTGCAAATGTTTTAAAGAAGGCGTACGTCAGTGAATTACGACCCTGGCGAAGGAGCTCAGTGCTGTCATTCATGTGAACACCTCATATCCAAAACAACTCATATCCTTTTACAACATGTAGAAGAGATAGTTCTTTCTGGGGGAACTGTAAACATTTCTACATGTTTGGGCCATTAAAGAATTCCTGGGAGGCCAGTGTTTCAGACATGAAGCAGGCATCCGTGGCTCAGGCGTACTAAGAAAAAATTCTACCTTGGTGGTATCCAAGCCATTCAAACTCTTACTCTTACTTTAAATATACTGTGTGCTTTAAGAACATGCAAACTGATTAAATATTTATTAGTATGCATTTGTATAAGTTTTTTAAAGTAACTTTTTTATTAACTAAGCCAATCCTAGTATAGTAAAAAAGAATGAAGAAAGAGAATAAATACATTGATAAATAGACATCATAAAACAATGAATGGATAAAGATAAAAACTCATTTATGAAAACATGATTGGGAAAACCTTTCACATGGTCAAATTTCAGTATCCAGTACAGGGTTGCAGGGGGATTATCCCGAGAAATTTTGGGCACATAGCGGGGTGCACCCTGGATGGGGTGCCCGTTCATCGCTGGGCACACACACACTATGGTCAATTTGGGAATGCCAATCTGCATCTGCACTTGCAATTTGTCTTTGGTCTGTAGGAAGGAAACTGGAGAAGATGCTACAGTAGTAATGAGTCATTCATGAGTCATTCGTTCTTTTTTTGAGCGATTCTTTAAAGTGACTCAGAAGTACTGTACGAGTAGTCTCAGAGAGTTATTCGTTAATTTTTTACTGGGCACTCATGCGCAAAGCATCGCAAAACCTCCATAGGTTATCATTACTGGAAATATAGCCAAAATGTGTGTATGTAGACAAAATTTAACATTTTATTTTATTTTGGATCAAAAGAATGAAATTAACTAAATGCCTTAAAAAATGCAAACTGTAGGAAGGAAGGAAACTGAGGAAACCCAGAGAACATGCAAACACCAAGCACACAGACCTGAGCTGAATCGAGCCCTCGACTCTGAAGGTTTAAGATGCTATACACTACGCCACCATCATGCTATTAAAAAGTTCTCACAGGTTTTTCTAAACCGAAATATGTCTCTTTTCATATGTTTCTCAAAGACTATTGTCGCTCAAATCCTGCCTGATATATCCCATTGCACTGCTATTTTAATTATAAAATTATTGAGCACTGATTGTATTATTGCAGAGCACCATTTGCACTATTTTTAAAAAATAATTTTCTCATACTTAAAAAGCAGCTCTGTTAGCCCATATTAAAGCCAGCACAAGCTTTGACAAGATGAGAAAAGCACCTGATCTACATCGCCGCTGTTTACAGTATATTGTCGTCATTAAATCCGAATGAGATTAGAGTCCTATATACAGTACTCTGCCGCTGGCAGAGGCTTTTGTCTAGAGGATCATTAATCTGTCAACACGCTAGCAAATCATCCTAATAAACACCAAGCCAGTGAACAATACACTAAGCTAATCATGGCAAATGACTCTGTGAACAAGAAAGCTGCTCCGCTGCATAGAAATGGGATTTGTTTCTGTAATATCATGCTAATGACACGTCAAAAAAGCAGGTTACTCGCCTTAATGATTTGATCATTTCATGAAAATGTATTAGAAATATATAAAGGAAAGATTTGAAGTGTTCATTAAGCAGGATGCTAATTATGAGCTTTTTAGCGCCGGTAGGAGTGAAGGGTTTAAGTAGATGATCTATGAATATGCATGTAAACGAACATATACTTACTGCTAAATCAACTGCAAAATATGTCCCATGTTATCATGATGAAAACACAGTAATAACAAAATACTGTTTCATAGAGGACTGATTAAAGCAAAGTTTTTAAAGCATGTTTTTTTGCTAACATGCAGCTACTGTAAGTAAGATCCTATTTTCAGTTGAAAAAGTATTACTTTTGGAAATGTAGCTATCATATTCTTCAGCTAACAAAATTACCGTTCCACAATAATGATACTGATACTTATAAAACTGTCATCCTACAGATGGGAAACTCGGCCCGAAGCTGCTACTGTATGTATAATGATTCCAACCTGCATTTTTAAAAAGGAAAGTAGTACTTAAGACCCTAATCCTTCACCTTATCTTCACCCACACAGTACACACTTAGATAGCAGGTGGGGTCGGGATAAACATGCACAAGGAAAGAAAGAAGCGGAAAAAGGTATTTTCGTATTAGGTACGAAAGAGCGGAAAAAGGTATTTGCCTCATATCATTTTGCGCGTATTGGTATTTCAATTTGAAAATGCCTAAAAGGATATTATTTACTTTGAAAAGGGCACTGTACATGCCAGGACCGTATCGTAGTACAGAGTATGATGATAGGTTATGCAGGTTGAATTGTGTTTCATGACTGGCACATGCACACAAAGAAAATAAGCTACTGCATATGTATCTGTGGAGTAAATGTCAGGATAATAGCATGGTGCTATCTCCTGTCTCGGAATCTGCGTGTGTGTTGGTGTGTGTGTGAGGGAGAGAGTGAGAGAGCAGTGACAGACTGTAAATCCACTGTGCTGCTGTAGAGATCTACACTAGTCTGTCATGTTATTCCTCGGAGCCAGTGAAAAACTGGCAGGCTTTGCCATGCTGATAAATGTGTGTGTGTGTGTGTGTGTGTGTGAGTGAGCAAGTGAGACAGAGTTCTTTTTTTATGTATCTGCAAAATAGTGCCAAATATTGCTTTCAATGCCCAACCTTGAAAATTCTTTCTAACAAATACATTTAAAAATAGATCCCTAAAATCCCTTTTCATCGAGATTTTTCTGTTTAAATAAGCGACAGAACACATGGGTCAGTAACTAAACTTACCTATTTATTTACCAAAAATAGTATTTTATGTTTTTTTAATGGTTACATAAAAAGAAAAAGAAAACTCTAAATCCATCCATCAATCATCTGAACCATTTACCCTGTGCAGGGTCTCAGAGGTCCTGGATGGCCGGGTACACCTTGAATGGAGTGCCAAACAATCACATGGTACAAACCACATGCACATACAGACTCTCACAGTCTCACACTTAATCATCCACCATGGTCAATTTGAAAATGACAAAACAAATGTACAGTGCATGATGCCTTTAGACTATGGGAGGAAACCAAAGTACCCAGAGGCACACGACACAGGACCAGAAGTGAGATTCTAAACCCTTGAGGTACAGTATGAGGTGACATTGCTAACCACTAAGCAACCGAACCCCCTTTAATCTTTTATTTCTAAAATGACAAAATATCAAATAAACCAATATTATCCCATTAAAGCTCTCTCTCCCCTTTTGTCACAACACATTTTAGTATAATGTTGATGTGGATGATTACTGATGTTCTCTGTTGTTCTATGTAATATTTTTTTTCTACTGTGTCTTTATCGCTTTGTCTCAATCGCTTTTTTGTTTGTCTTCCTATCCATGCTCTTTCTCTTTCTCTCTTATCAGCAAATGAAACCTGAAATCATGAAGGCATTTGGAGATGTTCTCTTTTGTCCTGTTTAATACATCACAAATCTTTAATTATACTACAAAAAGACAGAGGATGCTTAAAACAGGAGAAGACAGATGAGTCATGACTAGAATAAGAAGCTAGGACATCAGGCAACGAGAAGAGAAATTGGTTACTTGCGATACACGGAATCAAAAGCCTAGTCAGTGTATGACTATAGCCAATACATGAGTAAGCAACGTACATCCTGTAGAAAACTATCTGGAAAAAAAATAAATATGTGAGAAATATCACATGCTTCCTCCAGAGGTTCGTGTAGCCAACCAATGGCGCCTTTTCAAATTGCTCATCATTTAATAACTGTGTATGTAACATACTTGGAGGAAGTGCTACCCAACCTTTTTATGCATTAGGTTTATAATTGGGATAAAAATTATAAAACCACCATCTCCCTGAAATCATGGGCAAATTTTGTTCTGTTAGGCTCCTGATCATGGATGGCTGTGGGCGATGTTGAGATTTGATCTCTGGATGATAGGGTGAATGGTTTTCTGTGTAACCCTCAGGAGCCAATGGGCGTCAACTAAACAAGAGTATTAATGACATAAACAAGTCAATATTGAGTCAATATTAAGTCTTACTCTTTAATTCCAATAATATGGAAGTATTGTTATTGTTTTCAAAAGCTGCTAGAAGCTAGTTGTTTGATTTCATTGAAAAATACTGTATAATGGCCTTTGGATGGCATAAAGTGTAGCCTTGATGTGACTATTGATTTACTCGTTTAAAGCTCATGGAGAAAACACTATCTGAGAAGGTTTTTCTTCTTAAAGCAAAAATTGCTTTTTTGTTCGAAACTTAAAAAAACACAGCGTTGTGGAAAAGTTTTGAGCCACCCCTCATTTCTTCATATTTTGCATCCAAAGATACAGACTTTCTTGTATTTTAATGTATTCTTGAGAAATAGTTCTCCAGGGTTCCTGTAGCACTTTTTTTTGGCTCCCAGTCCCTGTAACTGACCAGTTTCAGAAGAATGATTTTTTATTTTTATTTTAAAGTCACTTACGGCATTGAGCCAGTGAGAAACAGGGGTATCCTGTGCCGACTACGCCAAATATGTCATGGCAAATTGCTGTATTTGTATTTGTGTACATACTGTATTGTATATACTCCACATAAACATGAATTTTCTCATATTTTATTTCCATGCTTGTGGATGATTTAAACTGCAAAACAAGGCCTTTTTTTAAATTTTAAATGATAAAATCCTTATGCATGTACAGTGGTGTGAAAAACTATTCTTTTGCATGTTTGTCACACAACATGTTTCTGATCATCAAACACATTTAACTATTAGTCAAAGATAACATAAGTAAACACAAAATGCAGTTTTTAAATGA
>JAOTQY010000018.1:2017295-2032336 GCA_026413445.1 Dolichallabes microphthalmus | reverse complement strand
TTTTGTGTGACAAACATGCAAAAGAATAAGAAATCAGGAGGGGGGCAAATAGTTTTTCACACCACTGTATTTTAAGACAAAGCTTGATATTTATCCGATCTACTTTTTCGATTTCTCATCTGTGATGACCGAACAGGAACTGTATTGGGCCGATAATGAAAGAAGTACAACTTAGCGTAAACAAGGAATAAGACACTCATCCTTACAAAATTTTATTTTAATTAATATTATTTTATATTACTAAAAAGTTTGGCAGAGAGTTTTGCAGTACAGAAAGACATGAAGACATTTATGTGGGCTTCAAGCAGAAATAATAATATGACTGATTACATTAAAGCTAATCAGCTTATTTTTTGCTTTAACCTTTTAACTATTTTTACAAACTCTTTGACCATCAACAAGGGTACTCCAGCTAGTTAATTATATATTTATAAAATATAAAGTTTGTTGCTTCAGTCCATATGCTAACTTTTACACCTAACCAAGCATTAGAAGTTTCTTGTCCACAGGGCTTTAGGCTGTTTTTTATGACTGTAATTCAGAAACCTCTCATATATCCTGAAAATCACTAGCTAATCCTTTTCTTTTTATGTGTCTGTATCCCGAGCAGCTGATCGAAGCACTACCATGAAATAATTATTCAAGTGCCCTCGTTGACTCACCACCTTTAACCCTTGGCTGAATCCCAGTATCATTTTAAAAGGTTTTTCAGATTGAGTGAAGTTTGGATGTCTAGGGAAACGGGGAAAAGTGTAAACATCAGGAAAATTAATATGCCAATAGACCCTGTGTAGCTGTGTTTAGCTTCCTCGTAGCACCAATAAGCAAAAATGTGTGAAGTTGCTCTTTGGAAAGGTTTGAAATATCATTTATTTGCAGTGTATGAAATTTCAGCATGATTGGACAAAGAGTTGCAGGGCTAGCACTCATCCTGGCTGACTAATATCAAATTTTGATGCAGAAGCACAAAGTCTATACTTGGTACATACCATTCATTCTTAATAATGGGTGGGCAATTATAAGCTTGTCAGCTGCCTGCTGGAAGCTGAAATGCTGCCTATTTTTATTTTATTTTATTTTTTAAATCTTAGCAGCTATTTAAGAAAAAAGGGTAATGCAAAAGTTATTTGGAGTTAATGCAGAAGTGAAGTTATCACTGTCGCTCTGCACCTCCAGGGTTGGGGTTCCAGTGTGTGAACATTGCACATTTCCCCTGTGCTTGGTATGTTCTCTCCGGGTGCTCTGGTCCCCCCTCCCAGGTCTAAAGACATGCATGCAAGTTGAATTTAAGGTAGTGCATTAGTAAGTGTGTGAGCCTGGAGGTTGGGATGGTCAGTAATGTAATTTTCCCTTACATGAATGACTCATAGGTCATTGCAACCATCCACTGAATGCAATTACTGTATGATTAACAAAAAAAATAAATGGTCAGGTTACTTGTTTCTTAGCCTCAGTTCTGTGCTAATGGTCTTTCTACCTGTGGACGGGCAGGTGAGGATGTAGGTTTGTTACTGAGGGCTGTAACAATTTCCAATGTAATAACAGCCCACAAAGGTAATGAGAAATCTGCAGCTTTTAATGTAATAATCCCACGAATGTAATACATTATCCGCAAAGGTAATACGACTTTTATTATGTTGTGTGATTTTCTAAAAAGCAGCTCCACCTCCCTGGGTTTTTTCACAATAGACAAATCAGCCTATTGTAGTTGTAAGAAGGCAATTTACTGTACTGTAGTATCAATAATACGAGAGGCGTTCAAGTCAAACCGGGACTTGTGATGAAATTTCTCGTTAATGAAGGGGTAAAGCTGATGGAGATTTACAGACTTAAAACACAGTTTCTTCTTTACAGGGACAATAACCCTGGCTCCATGTCATAGTTTTTTCCAACAATGTTTATCTTTTGCGCTTAATAGCGCCTGCAAAAGTCCAACTTGTATATTTATCATTATAAATGGATTACAGACAAGCAAAAGCAATTACTCAAATACAGTTCAGGAAAACAAATGTATATTTTGTCTGTCAAGTTAAAATGGTTTATTATTCTTGCTTCAGCAGTTTTATAGAGATGTTAGCTGTTAAGTATTAGGACTTAATAACTAACAAACAACAAAAAAAAATCACTCCTGTTCCCATTTTACAATTTCCAAAAGTGTCATAGAGGGGCATTCAAGTCAGACTGTTGAGTACAAATACCATTATTTCTATATATAAACCCCTGCTACACTTATGCACTTATCCCAGAGTTTCATACAGTAAGTGCTTGTATACCATCAAGGTATAAAGTTTTCTCAGTATGTCACTGCCATGGTCGGACCCAGGCCAGCTTCACGTCTGAAATGCTGACCACCCAAGAACTCCTTTAATCACCCAAACATGTAGAAATAGCTTGAACTCTTAGCAGAGTTCCTGTAATGTGCAAGTGGTGTTCGTGAATGATTTGTGTGCAAGTTGCCAACAAGGAATCTAAGGATTTTAAAGGATCGGGCATTCTACTCACTGGATGTTTACCTTGGCCGGGATCATCATTCACGGGCTCACATCTTCCTTTAAAACAGTTGCAACATTCAGATGTTTTACTGCAGCTTAGCGTCTCATGACCATGCTGTGCTTGAAGTTTTCTGTACTGTAAATGTCAATTATTGTACAACTTCATTCACAAGAAACTGAATCATAAGTCCCTCATAAACAGCTTCAGGATGCTTGCTTGATAAATTTGGGTACTGTATGTACATGTGTAAAGTAAGTGGTGTATACAGAATTTCATCATGTTACATCATTTATTTGAATGCAGCATTTTTGTCACAATTTGTAATTGTTAACTATTGAAGCAATAACATTTCAGGAACTTGCAGAAATTCAAGTTTCACAAAAAGTGCACCGAAAAAACAACAGGGAAGTCAGTGTAGAATTGTCAGCTTATACAAGCTTAAGTTCTCTGACATGTTTTATGAAATGCAGCCATGGATCTTTAGGCCATGTGCTCGGAGTGTAAATCAGGAGTCTGCTTAAAGTCTTCACAGCTGAGCTGCTTTTCATTAGTGTTGCTCTGTTAGCTTTTACACACACAGGAACCACCGTAGATCAGTGCAAAGAGACCCAGTCGAGCACAGACCCTATGTTGCAATCATTTTTTTTGGTTTCTAATTTGCCCTTGTTGACTTCCTGTATCCTTGTCCCATGTGACTGAAACCTCTGTGCCGTTTTAAGGGCTGCTCAGCTGCAATAAAGTATTAGACGATTACTTGTACAAGATTATAGACAAGATCTACAGTAGGTGCATAGCAATAATACATAATATATGCTCCTTCTTACGGAGGATTGCACAGGTTTATGTGGAATAATCCAGTGTTATTACCACATTGCTGTTGATTTCTGTTGCTGTTGGTATATACTATACCTCTTGGTATATGAAGTCACAACGGGAGATCAGGGCAAAGCAAGGACTATAACCACAGGGTTTGATGAGTTTGGTGTGGAAGAACCTGACTGGCCCACACAGAGCCCTGACCTCAACCCCATCGAGCACCTTTGAGATGAACTGGAATGGAGTTTGCGAGTCAGGCCTTCTCGTCCAACATCAGTGCCTGACCTCCCACAGAAACACTCAAATAGTGGACAGCCTTCCAAAAAGAAGGCTTCTTGTAACTTCTGGGAACTGTTATAGCTGCGTATTGAAGTACAGTATTACCTCGGCATCTTCCTGTTCCAGAAGCGAGTTCTTAAGGCGGAAATTCGTATTGCGAAACGCATTTTCCCATAGGAAATAATGTAAATGCAGATAATCCGGTCCAGCCACCCAAAATTATTACCAATATTACTTGATTCAAACAAGTTTTGAACGGCCCCTGAATGTAGGGGCAACTTAAGCGAATGCGCAACTTAGGCAGCCGAGGCAAATATCTTGGAAAATGTCAGCTTTTAAGGCAAAAACTCTTAAGGCGGGGCATTCATATCACTTTATATGTATTTAGATACAAAACCATTGCAGGTTTGGCCAAATCCTTTTTTTTCCATATAATGTATTTTATTTCCTTGTTTATGCCCAACTCATACAAAAATGGAAAAAGGACAAACAGCAGGGAATGTTTTTGTTGCTCATGCAGAGTGGAAATTCTTCTGTATGTCTTTGCATATAACAAAAAGCAGTTAAAAAGTGTGATGTGTGGCTCCCTAGTGGCACAACAGATAAGAATAAGGGAGAGGATGAATTTGAATCCAACAAATGCCACAGATATCTATGGCTGGGTGCCAAGTCAGCTAAGTTTCTAGAACATCATTTCCTCACTCTCTATGTCAATCACAGTCATACTAGACAATGGTGTTTGTGAGCTTATTTATGAGAAAGAAGACAGATTGCACTTCTGCAAGTGTATGATTCTGCTGGTAAGCAGCAGTTCAAAAAGATGATGCTAGCCGCCTTTACATGCCAACCTTACTGAAATAGTTGGCAAATTGCTATGGTATTAGAAAAATGACGTGTCATGTGATTGCTTAATAGTCAACTACTGTATGTGGGGGTAATATTAAGCCTTTGAGTTGGGCCACATCTCACTTCCACGTCATTGATTATTTTTGTTTTATTCCTTACATAAATTGTGCCCTGAAAATTACATCTAGTTGCTAATGGAAATGGGATCTCATTACACTTTATTTGTATAATCCTAATTTAAACCTAATTTTCTCCCAATTTAGATGTTGCCAATTAGGACCCCATTATCTGCCTCTCACCAAATGACACTATAGATGCCTGTAAGTGCGTTCTCTGAATGAATTGTGAAATCAGACCATGTTTCCCCCCCGTTGAAATAGGAGTGATAAACATGCTTGAATGACATGATGGCTTGTTTCCACTCTATACTTTAAGGCCATGCTAAATGCCTAGTGTTATGTCATCCTTCCCACCCACAGAGTAGGATAAACATGTTCTCATGGGCTCCTGGCTACGAGGTTATAATGGGGAAAAAAATTCATATCATATAGTCACTCAGATCAACATGAAATCTGACAATATTATCTGACCATCAAGATCACATCCCATTAGGTTCCCTTCAAGACAGGTTTCTTCTCATACACATCTAATGTTTTTCAGATAAGATCTCAGAAAGATCTGTCGAAAGATTCAGATTTGATACATATTCGGTACACGGTCGTACCGTTTGAATGGACAGATCAGAATTCATGCAACTTTTTTGCTCTGTACCTGAGTAGGGTGCATGCTGATGTCAGTCAGCACAGGTAGCTGCAGACTAACTTCTTGCCATCCTCCAGAGCAAAATCCCAAGGGTATTTATTTATTCATCGTTAGAAATGAATAACTGATTGCACAGATTTGGATAGCGTTTAAGCATTAATGTGTGCTCTAATCTGAGGTGCTGTAAGTTGGTAGTTTCTGAGTCTGATCATTCTAATAAACTTATCCTCTGCAGCAGAGGTTTTGGCGACTGCATTTTTTGATACAGTAGATTCAAAGTTCTTGAGAATTTTCAGATAGACTGACCATAATCTCTTAAAATACCAGTGGACTGTCTTTTCTCTTTACTTAAGAGTGTTCCTTGCCATAATATATATTTTTACAGTAGTACTAGCACTAAGAGAGCTATTGTCTCTGTACTCACCCTTCCTCTGCACAAGACAACTGATGGTCTAAAGCACATTAGGATCACAAATTAACTGTTGACAAGGTACACCTGTGAATTGAAAACCATTCCTGGTTACTAAGAGATCGCCAAGCTGTCATCAAAACTAAATGACAATCTAAAATCTAAAACATACTCTGGTTTGGAGGTTTGAATCTCGTTTCTGGTTGGTGTGTGTGGACCTTGTATGTCACCCCCAAGTAGTGGTGCAGCAGTAATGAGCCCTCCCTATCACCTGGAAATCTCAAGGGTGATGCTGTAGCATTCAACATGCCAAGGAGTCTAGAAAGAGTTGATTGGCTAAGCTCTCTCAGGGGGGAGGGATGAGTGGGATTCTAACTATCTCACATCAATCGTGGCGACACTAGCTAACCGTGAGTGTCTGTGTGCTCACGCAAGCAGAAAGAGCGGATAAAGCTATACTCCGAGTCCCCCTATGCTCCCTACGGTGTGTGAGCTTTCGCCCTCCCTGGATGGTACTTGTAGCCTTGATGGGAGAGTGGAAGAGTGCCCTAGTAAAGGGTGTGAATTTGCTACAACTAAAATTAGGGGATAAAAAAAATGTGTTAAAGGAAAAGAAAAGCCAAATTGCTTGTGTATGATTGTGTATCCAGTGTCCCCTCCGTTTATGCAAAAACTCATACCAACAAATCACTTTGTCTGTACAGTATGTGTGTGTACACTGCAAGAAAACATTATTCAGTATATATTATACAGTATAACTGCAATCACAGGTGAATCAGCCTCAATGATTCTTTGAACCTTTTAGTCAAGTACTGATCCCTCTTATGAAATAATCTCTGTATGAACCTACATTTCAGAGCGTTAATTATCAGAACCATGCGCCATAGCCTCGATTGCATATTACTGTAACGCATTCATTTAATATACAGCTCACTGCACTCAGTAAAAACGTGGGCAGGAAGTTAAAAATCACCTCATAAAAAAACAAGTCTTTGAAGGAGGCCAGATTTCTATTTCATAATTTATTGGAAATGAATGGCAGATTCATACCCAGGTGATATGCGGTATTATTTATAGCAGAACAATTGCATTATTTAACAAGGTAAAAAAAAGAGAATCATTTTGTAGCATAGTTTTGAAGCATGTTTTCGGTGATATGGAAACATGGAATATTATTGTAACTCTAGTCGTTTTTTGAACGATTGTTATTGACTCAAACCTTACGCTTCTAACGATGCTCAATTTTATGTTTGTTTCAAATGATGGAGGTGTGTTTAAGAAACATAATTTGACAAAATTGTTCCTGGGATGGATAACAGCTCTAGGAAGCGAATTCTGACTCTCCTGTACCCGAGTGTACATGGAGTTTATTGCAATGGAATGTGGCTCAGTATCTCACCCTGTGGAAATGTTCATTTCTGGTGCTGCTGCAAACAGTTCAATTTCACCTGCAGTGGCTTGTATATGGAGATGGAAGTAAAGTGGAATGTGGGAGGTAAGGTGAGAGAGCGAGAGAGAGAGAGAGAGAGAGAGAGAGAGAGAGAGATTGTCTGCTCTAATGGGCAAATTTATTAGCCAGAGTCTCCAGGTCTCTGAAATTGAAGTGTCACCTCTCAAGTCAGGCACATCAAAATGGCCCTTGTGGCAAGAGGAGGATGCGTTTGGGTGTATTTTGATGTGTGTGTGTGTGTGTGTGTGTGTGTGTGCGTGTTTGTGTGTGTGTGAGAGAGAGAGAAAGAGAGCGAGTGTAAAAAAGAGTGATATAAACTTGTCAGCGTGGAAGACAGAACATCAGAAGCAAGGAAATATCAGGTCTGTCTATAAAACCGAACTGATGGATCTTTCCTAGTGTGTGTGTGTGTGTGTGTGTGTGTGTGTGTGTGTGTGTGCTGGTGTTGTTTAAGCTCAGTGTTTAGATCGGAATGTCAGAGCTTTAAAAGAGTGAGATTAGCTGATTATGTCCACTTTGATTTACTCTGGTAGTGTGTTGGGGTGAAACAGGCGCATAAGGCCTTGAGATCAGACTATCAAAGGAAACACAGGAACATACTGTATAGGCATGTTGCACATACTGTACACGTTCACACCTTGGAAAGATAGATAAACATAACATTTATTATTATTATTTACTCATTCATTCATTCATTTATTCATCCTCAATATCGCTATTCAATGAGAGTAAGGACACAAGGCAGGGTACACACACACACACACACACACACACACAAAACGGGTAATTTGTAAATATCAGTTAACCTAATCTGCATGGTTTTGGACCGTGGGAGGAAACTGGAGTACCTGGAGGAAACCCACCAAGCACGGGGAGACCATTAACAGACCCTAAGCACACAGACCCGAGGCGGGAATCAAACTAGGAGGTGTGAGGCCACAGTGATAACCTGTATGCCACCTTGCCCATTATAATTATAATTATAAATATTATTATTATTATTATTATTATTATTTTCATTATCTGTCAGATATTCAGACAACATTATTTTCCCACCATACAAAATTAACCTTGGAACAATAAAGGCCACTGAGCGCTACAAAAAAGCACTCAAGTTTATGTGTTATTGTGAATGGTTGCTATATATTTAAACCATTAAGTACTTAATTGCTCCACTTTACAGTTATAAATATCTTGATCTGCCATTTCCCCATAGCAATAAAAAAAATTATATTAGTTTTCAATAACCTGTAGATGAATTGTGCTAAATGGTGCCTAGTAGGAGTGCAACAGGCCACAAAGACTCAGGGCTCAGATCGAATCACGATTTTTGTCTTATGCACAAAATGGGCCTGTAGGCTATCCCAGGAGACTTACAGGGCATGAGGCAGGGTACGCCCTAGACAGGTTTCCAATTAATCGCAGGGTACACACACACACACACACACACACAAACACACACTACGGGCAATTTGGGGATGCCAATTAGCCTAATCTGCATCCGTGCCACCGTGCCGCCCCTGATCATCTTAATTTGTATAGAACTTATAGAACACTTGGTCTTAAATGGTCTTAAATCGCCACGGTCAAGATGTCTAATGTTTAAATTAAATATAACATTCAATACAAATACTTCAATCCAGTACTTATTACAATGTAATATGAGGCATGATGTTTCTTTTTATTTATTACTAGTTGCTTTTTTCCCTGAACAATGGTGAATGAACAAATATCCTCTGTCCAGCTGATCAAAAAAGTAATAAACAAGCAAACAAAACTAATAATGCTCACTCTCACTTATTCTCTGGACCAGGCATCATTAATGGCAGACCATTAATGATCAGAATAAATAATATACCAGTAATTTAGCACTTTTTCCCTTGAGGTAGGCACAGATATACGACAGAGCGTGTGGAAGAAATAGAAAAGAAAGCACAACAGAGCATGACTTATTTCAAAAAGAGAAAGTAGGCTGAACCTTCAAAGATGAATGGACAGATCAATATATTTATATTCTTCCTGCAAGCCATATAAAACACATTTGTCTCACATGTTCTGAAACAGTGATGATAATAAAAATAAAATGCAGTAATGTGAAGCCCCACTATGAGAAAAAACACTGGTCTTTTGAGCAAACACACAGTATCCACAGCAATCCAGGATGAGGGCATGTTAAATACTCGAACTGAGCGCCTTTTACATTCATTTACAACCCAGTTGCATGCACATGAAGATTCACTAAAGTGTGATTAAATATTATTGTTTGTATTCCATACACATACAAGGAAATATACAAGGTGATCAAAGTTCCAACCATCCACATATTTAACATAGTTTTATTGATTTTTTTCCTTAAATTTAAATTTGGTAAGGCTGCTGTACAGGGTTTTGGCAAGCTTGAAGCACAAAAGCTTACACACACTTACTCACACATTACAGGCATCTTTGAAAATGGCAGTTATACTATTCTGTACGGCTATAGACTGTGTGAGGTATCCGGAGTAGGCGAAGGAAACCCATCAAGCATAGGCAGAATCAAACTCTTAATGGTAGAGGTGTTAATGTGTTTAATCTTATTGTTTCCTTTCCAAAATGAAACAACGATTCAGATTCTACAGCATCTTGTTACAGCCTTGTTGCCAGGTTTTCTTGTAATTGGACTACTTTAAAGACGTTAAAAACATATATATATTTGGTTAATCTTTTATGTAATTCTACTAATGATGTTCTTTGACCTCTTTTTAATCAGAGTCGGCAGGTTTTAAGCAGTGGGGGTACAGTAATTGGTTAGTGTCACATGGTAGCCTGATAGCTTATGAGAGTGTGTTTGAGCCAGCAAAAAAAAAAAAAAAAATGCTTCTCACTCATTAAGGAACGTAAAATTATTTTATGGTGAAACTTTACAGTTGATCCTTGGTTCCCATGAGAACTGTATGAAGGGATCCATACAGTGGATCAAAAATGGTCCATTACTGCACTAGCTTCTGGTGTCGATAATCCCTCAACGATACAGTAATCCCTCAATGAACCCCATTTTCACTAATTAATTTGCAGAATAACAAGAGCGCATATTGGATAGTAAATATATTATGAACATGCTGTGTAGGAGATTTAGTCTGTAATATCTGAGTTCATGAGACATGTGCAACTCAGTGTTTCGAATGTGCAGAGTTGGTAATTTAGCAAAAATAGAAAAAAATATAACATTATTAGAATGTTTTTTTATTATTATGAAAGTAATTAAAATATGTATTTATTAAATTAATTAGACATTTATCTCCAAACATATTACGTTCTATGAATAATTCAGCATGTACCCTAATGAAAGTCATAAAATGTCTGTTATTTCTCTCTTGTTTTTTTATTCAACCCTGCTCCACATCACCTTCCATACGACTTAACTTGTCCCAGCAACCCTCAATGTGCAAGAAAGACATGCATCAAGACTCTGGATAAAAGTGTCTCTTAAATATAGATATAAATGTAAATGTCTGGAACCACTGCCAGCTCCTGAGATTTGAAGAGTTTAATGCATACCAAGATACTATCAGGATATTATCATGTGTGAAGGAGATACTGCTGAGCAACAAACTTCTTCACAAAAAGTGCTTCCTTCCTAAACAAACCATTTTCTTGACACTTTCCATGCATCTACTGTACCTGTAACTGTAGAGCTGACCTGAATTTGCAATAATGCAAGTAATGTCATTTAAGTTGGTGTATTTTTTTAGGTGATAATGTATCCGTGATGAGTGCCTGGAATAAACTTTAAGTGTTAAAGACCTAGCTAAATGTATGTGTCTCTAAACACGCAACAGTACATGAAAGAACTATTAGGCATTATCCTCTATGAACCAGAAATCCTTTTGGTTGGGAGACTATTACTAGGGCTGGGTGATATGATACAATATGAATAGAAAAAAAATTCTCAGACAGCATAAAGCTGTCAGGAAGTTCAAATCATGAAACTTTTTTACTACTCATCCAAATTGCTTCTTCAGTCTGAGAAAGATTGTTTCTGAATCCTAAATACTGTCTATTCTCCAGGGTGGTTTCTCATTTGACCTGCCCCTTAGGTAGGCAATAGAGAAGATCAGAGTAAGGTGAGAGTCATTAGAATGTGAGGGTCATAACTCATACACTCCCTTGTAACCCCGAAAAGGGGTCATTAGGTTCGGCCTCCTTAACGGACGTGTAAAGTGGTCTTCTTGGGTAGGGGATAAAAAATAAAAAAAAAAACAGCACGTCAAACTGAAGACATATTGTATCTGAGATCTTCGCCTACTGTATGTTGAGTGTAGCACATTATTACACTGTGGTACAGATGGCTCCTGTGATGGATCATCCTACTGTGTAAAGGCTTCTTTGTTTCTCCACTCTGAACACTTCTCACTGCACTGGATTGCAAACATTATATAACCTCGTGGGTTTTGATGTGGTCAAGTCTCTGTCACAGGTGCTGGTCTTTCAGACAAATATTCACAAGCTTTTGGATTTCCAAAAGATCTTCTCAGGTGCATGTCTTCCTTTATCTTGGCTTCCATTTCGCAGATCCAAAAAAACGTACATTTTTATTTCATTTTACATCTGAACAAGTGAAGGTTAGAGGCCTTGCTTTAGGTCCCAGCAGTGGTGATGCTGGAGTTTGAACCTGGAATCTTCTGATTAGTAGTCCAACACTTTAACCACCTTCCCCAAGTAAACTTCTTTCAATGTGGTGTTTGACTCCCACCATGCATGGCAACAAAAACAACACAACAACCCATCATGGCCCTATTAAATACATAAACATGTTTTATAGACATGAAATTAGACTTTTCAATTCAACTTGCTTGAAGCTTATTTTATTTCATTGCAAATAAACAATGCCACAAATTAAAGTGTATGTCATGCTTTTTAATATAATTCACCCTTGCATATACTTTAGATCTTGATAAATGTCATACAATTATTTTTATAGCCCTTTGAATGGCTCTGTAAATACTACTACTACTACTATTACTAATACTACTACTAATAATAATAATGAAAATAATAATAATAATTGTAAAAAAAAAAAATAGAGTAAAATCCTATTATTGTGCCACACAAACACAAACTGACATGTTTTTTTGAAAAGCGTCTCCAGAGCTCCCATAACCATCAACGAGTCCAGACTTTTCAGTGCCGTATGCTTCAATGTGAATAACTGAATTATAAAGTGGCCTATCAACTGCAATCAACATGCCATTCTTGTCCAACAGAAGATCATACTTATCCTACTAGCTTCCCACTGGTCATGTACCGTGTGTGTGTGTGGGGGTGAGGTGGGGGTAGGTGGAGAGAGCCGTGGAGAGAGCGCATCAGACTCTGTTTGCCCGTCAAGGTCAGGGATAATTGCATGAGTGAGCAGTGTTTGAACTGACCTTAGAAAATAATAAAGAACTAGATCACAGTTAGTGACCAGGCCATGTATATGTGTGAGTATGTGTGTAATCGAGTGACCTTCACTCCACACCCGCGCCGTGGTCCAACTGAACGTGTGCCAGGAATAATTAGAACTATTTTTGCTGTGCCATCATTTAGATAAAAGTAGGTCACATCAGGAGCATGAGAGAACAATAACTCACAATCTCACCTGCAGTGTTCGTGACCCCTGCGCTGATGAGTCCAGCTGCTTCATGCTGTTTTGACATGTTTTGGTCTTAAATTTATAATGTGTGCATACAATCAATATTCTAACATCGAAAAATAAAGAGGATGTTCTTCGGAAATGTTAAATCCTTTAAGGCTTCTTCGGTTGTTTCTCTGTGACCTTTAAATGTTCAGTGTAGAAGTGTTTACTTATAATAAATAGCTGGAAACTAAAAAGCGTTAATTATCCATTAAAAAAGTGTAGCCATAAAGTGGTCCTGGGTCACTTTATTTTTCTTTTTGCTATTTTAGCTACTTAGAAATTGATGTATATTTCATAGGACTGCTTCACAGTTGACACACTATATATTTTTTTTCAAATCACCAACGTTGAATACATTACTATTTTTGGAAAACAGTAAAGATATCCAAAAACCCCAAAAGGCGCCTAGGAATGCTCTGTGATTAATATTGTATTATTGTAGCATACCTTGCAGGTGATACTATTGGAAGAGCTGCTGTTAAAGAAATCGAATCAATACCTACAGTACAGTACTGAACAGTCGGATTTGAGAGCCCAACAGCATCATGGTATAAATTGACATTTTGGATTAGTGCCCCGGGTACTCCGGTTTCCTCCCACAGTCCAAAGGCATTCAGATTGGGCTAAATGGCATTTCCAAATTGCCTGTAATGTGTGAATGTTGACCGGAGAGAAAAAATACAGTGGTTACCATTGGCATCCACGGTCCCAAGTTGGACTACAGAGGTTCCTAGATGGATCCGTCTATCTGTATTTTTCTCATTTTTTTCATGCTGATGACAAAAACATGTCCTCTGCACAAGTAAGTTAAAAATGACTCTCTTCCAATCTTTTTGGCACAAGGGATTTTTATGATGAGCCACCGTAAAAATGAAGAGACTCATAAAATACCGCAGGGTTTTGTCACAGTGAGCCATCCAGTCACCCTGATGTCATAAACTCAAGCAGGAGAGACATCATTCATATTTTGTGCGCATGTGGACGTTCTTATCTGTTCTGTATGTGTGTGTAGTTCCCTTGACATTCAGCAGTGCAGTGTGCCATCTCAGTAGCACACAGTTCCTTCTCAGACTAATGGCCAGAGGGTTTTAGTACACTGAGTTCCTCGCCTCCTAAATTCCCTCTGATGGCCAGACAACCTGCCTGTCGGACACACAGGACCTGAGTCAGATCTGACGGTTCTATTTTGGCTGAAAAACGCAGCTTCCCTGTTCAGAAACCTAATGTGGGTGGCTGACAGCAAGAATCCATGTATGACTGTACGACTCCTGAAGTCCATCACAGATTGTTTTGGTAAATTGAAGCATGTCAAAACATGTTCAGCAAAGTATGTCACTTCTTTCTTTCTTCTTCTTCTTTTTTTTTAAGGCCAGTGAACATCTATGTTTAATTGAACGATTTGGCCCAGATGAAGGTGTTCAGGCTTCTAAAACAGTGAAGTCTAAAAATTTCAAGTGAAGGTCACATCATTAGTATGACTATTCAATGCGTCTTACTGCCATTCGGTGTCTTGCATTGTGTATGCTAGCGTTGCACTAGCATCTGATATTCAGTTTATGACATGAATAACTTCAACACGCATCAGTGCTCACCATTCACATTTTGATAAGGTTTGATTAGCATGATATTGAAACTGTAGAGTAGTACATATAGAGATTAACTGCTGATATGTGATAACACGAATCAGCACACAGATAATTTCTACACACAAACAGGTTAATTATCAATATATGAATGTTAATAAGGTTATATCAGAAGAACATTGAACCGTCTACAGCATTATACATTAAGATTACCTGGCAAACTGTCTGTACAGTTTTCTTTTGCTAACAATGCCATAGCGTTCTGACACCTAAACTCCAGTTAAATGGCCAAATGAATGGCCTGGCTGTTGTTGGAACATGCCTACTTACCTCAATTACTACAAGGTAGTAGCAAGGTGTTTTTAACTTTAGTTCAGCTAAAATACTAAGTTGAGTATTGTTAATTTGTATGGTAACATTACTTGGCATGTGATTAAACCCTGTCATCCATAGCCTACATGTCATCCCATGTCAATACATTTCTTGCAGTAAAGTTAAATTACAATGACTGCAATTAGTTGGTTAACCAAAGTGAGGCATAGCAGACAGTTTAGTGGTTTGACACCTGCATTGCAGCTGCACTCCAACTGACTACGGCCCTAATTAATAACTGAATTCTATCTAATGAGTTACATAAAAATTCCATCTTTGAGGCCTCCGAGTGGCGCAATGGTAAAGTGCTCGCCCTATCATCCGGAGATCGCGAGTTCAAACCCCGGGTGATGCTGTAACCTCTCACAGCCGGAG
>JAOTQY010000018.1:1889707-1901092 GCA_026413445.1 Dolichallabes microphthalmus | reverse complement strand
ACATTTTGTGTGACAAACATGCAAAAGAATAAGAAATCAGGAGGGGGGCAAATAGTTTTTCACACCACTGTATGTGATGATTCCTTACTAGAAAGCTTTATATGGAAACTGAGCTTCTGTTTCACATCCCCACATAGAGTACAGTGGCTGTAGCCTTGCCACTGCTTCTGAAACGCTCAGGTTGTCAGTCTCACACTCTTTATTGCACAGTCGTGGAAAAGGTACTTGGACTGTTCCAACATTAGGAGCACCTTACCTAAAAGGAGCATCCCATACATTCCAAGTAGAGGTCCTTGGCCTCCGATGAAGGTTGAAGGTGCTGACTTCACACTCAGCAGAAACCACCTTGAATGAATATCGAAGTGTGAACCCACAAACAGGAGTAAAAAAGATCCATTGAGGGATTTTTAGACTCATAGAAAACAGTTTCATCTTGATGCCAAGAACTGCTGGCACCACATTCATCCAGAGACTCATCTAGAGTGTCGACACTGTACTCCAGCGGTTCCTCATACAACATATGTCAAGGCACACAAAAACCCTGTCCTGATGCATAAAACATATGTACAGTATGCAGGCTGGATTGTTGTACTTCCATGACCCTCATGACACAAGCACTAACTCAGTTTGCAATTAAAGAGGCATGTTGCGCAACCACCCAGCCCCATCATAGTCCAGGTAATTGAGTCCTATGGCTGATCACATCCACCTCTGCACTCTTATTAACCGTCACTGATAGTAACCTCAGCTGCAGAGATGGACTCGAATTCTACATTTTTGCCACTCAGGATGTTTACACTATGGTTATAGCTCGGCTAGGCAATTTAATTGGGTTACTGTACAAGTATGGTATGGACTTATTGACCGAGGTATGTCTGACTCTGCTATGATAGGTGATAATACAGTAGGCCCCTTTTTACATTTAGGCATTTGGCAGACGCTCTTATCCAGAGCGACTTACTTTTTTTTTTTATCTCATTACACACCTGAGCAGTTGAGGGTTAAGGGACTTGCTCAGGGGCCCAACAGTGACAACTTGGTGGTTGTGGGGTTTGAACCTGGGATCTTCCGAACCGTAGTCCAATGCCTGAGCTACCCCTGGCCCTTTTCAGCTTGTTAGTATTGCATTCCTGGTTGACCTATTACATCACAGAACATAACAAGTAACAGGTTGTTGACCAGTGAAAACATTAACAGCTTTACAGCTCTGTACTAATTTTTGTATAAATTGTGTATAAATGAGATATACGCTATTGCTTGTGGTTATGGGGATGACAGACGACAGCACCGTATTGTTATCAGCTTCTTCTGCTGTTATGCATTTTGATCGACTCCTTGGTCAAAGAAACTGTTGAGCAGGTGCGGAGCATCTAGGCTGATTTCTGTGTCTGATTGAGGTACAAGGTGGTATCAAAAAGTTTTGGGAATAGTTTAATAACACGCCAATAGTTGCATGCACAGTCACAGGGAGCACCCACCTTCATAAGTCAGTTACCCGTGTAACTGTGCAACTGATGCTATTCTGACCATGTGTGCTATTCTAACCACTGCTATTTCATATTTCAAGAGCGAATGTAAAATTCTGTGTGAAACTGGGCAAATCCACTACAGAGATTTTTGACATGATTCAGCCAGTTTATTGTGATACTACAATGAGTCGTTTGAGGTGTTCTGAGTGGCACATGCGCTTCAAGAATGGAAGAACCACACTGAAACACAATGGGAGATCTTCAACAAGCTCAACCCCCAAAAAATATTGAAACCATTTGGCAAATTGTGCATAGTGTCCACAATATTGCTGCCATTGTCGGTGTATCATACAGAGCAGACCAGGCAATCCTCACATTTGATTTGAATATGCACCATGTTGCTTCCAAGTTTGTCTCCTGGTTGCTGAACCAGGAGCTGAAGAAACATTCCATCGAAGTCTGCCAAGATCTCTGCCTGCGTGTCATGGATGACCCATCGTCATGTCGAGGATAATTACCGGTGATGAAACTTGGGTGTATACGACCCTGAGACAAAGCAACAGCCTTCACAATGGAAGATCCTCTCTATGAGAAAAAAGGCAAGGCAGGTCCGCAACTTGACCAAGTTCATGCTCATCGTCTTTTTCGACATTTGCGGCATTGTACATGGACAACTCGTTCCCAGGAGCCGAACTGAGCCGAAATTTATTAGTAGCTTGACTCCCAACTGCATTATAATAGTCTGACATTGAGAAGAAAATGTTTTGTATGAGTTATGTCAGACTAACATTTACATTTATTTAAAAAGTTCCATTTCATTTGGATTAACACAATTAGTCAGACTAACACAACATCATTTAAATGTACTGACTGGTTGTCAGAGCATGCCGTTCCTCAGTACTCCTTTTATCCTTCAGTATACTTGAGTCCATGTTTTGTTTTGTTTTTTAACTTCTTAGAACTCCTTCCACGTCTAAGCTTTTGCTTCTGCAACTGAAGCAACATTCTTTATCTCCTGTACCTTTCTTCTGGATCAACTGAGCATTATTCAGAAGGCTTGCTTTTTACAACTGTTGTCCATCAAAGCTTTATACCCATTTATGGTTGAAAAGTTGAACACTTTCCATTTAGATTCACTGTCTCTGACTTCACTTGGTACAAGGGAGTATTTTCAGAAGTAGGGAGGACAAAGATGCAAACCAGGTCATCAGCACCACCATGCCTCACACACACACATATATAAAGTAATCGTTATGACAGTATTAGCCTTGCTATTATTAGCATAAAGAAAATGGAACAATCAGGGGCTTAAGTTTAACATTAAGTTGACATTTAAAATCCCAGAGCCCTAATGTTATAGGATGAGAATTTGAAATAACATACACGATATGAGCCTAAAATTAGGCTCCACATCCAAATTGTAATGTCTAGCATTCATTAATTCAAAATAACATTACATGGATCACTTGTGGAAACCCTAATGTGGGCAGGGTATACTTTGTCTTTATTGTATCTTTTACAGGGGTGTAAAGGAGTGCTTGTGGCCTGGCCTCCCTCTTTTGGAGGTCAGGATGGCAATAATGAGGGCTAAATGTTCCCAGTGAAACAGGATAATGATAAGGTCATGATCAACCACGGGGCTTGTTTTAATGTACATTTAGTTTCCATTATATTCAAAGGTTTGTATTGCACATCAATTCATTAATATGGTTCCTCGTTATGTTTTAACATTGGGTAGTGATGTCTCAAGCAGTTGAGGCTCTGGGTTGCTGGACAGAAACCCCTTAAACCTTAAACCCCAATACTGTATTATGCCCATCCACTGGAGATGCAGGTCATCCTCAGTGCCAGTCACAAGCCTGGGGAAATAGATAGGTTGCAGCAGGAAGGGCATCCTGCATAAAACCTGTGCCAATAACTTGCAGATTGAGTGACCCGAACCTTGCAGATTGTGGTGAACCTGAGAAAGGGAAAAAGCCCAAGTGCCCAGGTGTTGACCTTTCTTCTTCTTTATGCAAGAGCCATGATTATTAATGTCCATCCTGAACCTTTGGACAGCTGCCTGCCATAATTCATTCACTGTCTCATGAGTTTTGTTCCTGGCATCTCATCGTCATATTATTGACGCTGACGTCTGCCTTTAGAAGTACAATACACTAATAAATATGATCATTCATTTGTTTATCAGTGAACAACTTTTGTCCATGCATACACTTACTTAATGCGCATTGTTTTCTCATGAATAATTCTCACTCTACAGGAATCTGGGTTACTTTGCACAGCAGTCAAGTCCTTCAGCGGCGATCCTGTGCTTGTGGGAAGTTCAACATCAGGAACGTGGAGATCTGGACTCTCTGGCCAGTGCCTTGGAGGAAATTGGACGTGTCCAGGTCAAACAGTCTGGCGTTATATGTTATAAGGACCAGCCCAAACAGCAGGGTATTATAGGTAACATGGACAAACCCAAACACCCTGAGAATTCCCTCACCTTCAATTACTCAAAGAACTCATCTACCATCACTAGCATGCTAGAAAAGTCTGAAAAAGTGGATGATATTCTTATCTTGGACCAGTCAAGGCACAATACAGGAAAAACTCCAACCGCTGATCCCACTATTGGTCTGTATAACAATGATTTAGATTCAGACCACACCTAGAAAACTTAGGCGAAAATACGCAACCAATAGCAAAGTCTACTGAGGATAACAGGTGGAGACTAGGAGCAGCTCCGCCCTCTGATGAACTGGAGGAGGTTTTGTGGAAATCAAGGTTAAGGTGGTGACGGAGATGGAAATGTTGCAATTAACTTTTCACAATGGATTCCGAGGTCTGAACGATTTATGAGCCTGTAAGTAATGACTCGTCGAATCAGGAATGGATTTGTTGATGACCCAAGCAGTGGGATGAAACTTTTTAACTCCTGCCCTCTTTCACATCCATTTCTGATGCCTTCTAGTGGCATTTTAATATCTAAAAATTTTGTGAGATTTTGCCTTTCGTTTGAAATCATCTTGTTTGGATCTTTCTTTCATTCACCAATGAGAAAGAAACAGAAAAGAAGATTGAATAGATGGGGAGATGAACAGATTAGACAAGACGAATGAGCACTCATATGCTTTCCTGTGTAGCAACAGATATATTTAACCTGCTATGATGTTTGAAGATGGAAATGCTCTGATTGTACAGATTTATGGAGTAGGATGGAGGAATGGAAAAATAGCGCTATGTGTTATTTTTAAAGGGATTGTACAAAGGTATTACAAATATGATTTTTTTTTTTTATGGCTGTGAGTAAATAGCTTTATGTCCCTTTACGACTGGTAAATGGTCAGACTTTCCTGATTGCCAGGTCCCCGGGGATCTGTAATACTGTACGTCATTGGTGTAAAGGTGTGATTTTTGTGCGAAGGGTATTTGTTCTGGATCAGTGTTATGTCTGAGTACCCCGCCCTCTTAATATCTGAAGCAAATTTGTACACCGATTAGTATAGAAAAGGAGAAAATACATGTTAAATGTAGCTTTTAAGTACTTAATTTTGGCTTCATAATTATTCAGGAAGAAGCTACTTAAACATATGAGCCGTTCACGAAATAGAACTTTTATCTCACGCGAAGATTTTACTTCCAACACAGCTAGTAGCATAACCAAACCATATAAAATATTCATGTCGTAAATAAGAATTATATTTTTTGTCCAGTAAATAATAAAAATATTATGCATAGATTTTGTTAAATAATTTCTATTTGTTGAATAATATAAATAATAATTTTACCTTTTAATTTACAGTAAAAATATTTATTTTCCAAGCTGCAGTACCACCATAGCCCACTATGGGGCGGCAAAATATTTGTTGTTGATTACTTTACACTTAAGAATAAGGATAAAATAAGAATAAAACTAATACTATATAGAACTATAAAAAAAAATTTTTTAACTAAAGTAAAGAAATAATGAAAATGTAATTATAACATTAAAAATAATATATAGAAAAAATATATATAATTGTTGATTAATTTCAAAATAAATTTGAAATAATTAATTAAATAAAAACATTAACATGGTTATATAATTTTTTTAAATAAATAGTTTTACAAATTTTGTTGAATAACTATATTTACTATCCCATTGTTAGATTAATTTCAATTATATTATTTATTTTTGCCCATTTTACATAAGAACTGATAGTGGCATAGTGCTTAGTATTGTTGCTTCGCACCTCCAGGGTTGAGGGTTCAATTCCCGCCCTCCAGTCCGTGTGTTTGAAGTTTGCATGTTTTCCCTATTAAAAAATGCATATTAAACTACTCAGCTTTTCCAAATTGTCCAAGTGTGTTTGAGCCCTGCAATAGATTGGCACTTCATCCAGGGTGTACCACATCTTGTACCCAGAGTCCCCTGCCATAGGCTCCAGGCCCCTCTTAACCCTGTACAGGATAATTGGTATGAGGGATAAGTAAAAGCTTAAATGTGTATCGGAGTGTTTAACACAGTTATTTACCAATACTAATATGTCATCTGTTAACAATTAATGATTGGATCACTGCAATTAGTTATAATATGATAGAAATAAATAACTAATATATACTATTGAAAATAAAATCTAATCCTTCTGGTATTATATTATTAAAATAAATGCCAATATCTACTGTACTAATTGTCATAAAATATTCATGTAATGCTAATTGGAGCTAGTTTGTGTCCATAATTGTTTCATCAGCTTTACCATTTTGTTTCATGTTGCCTTTATAAAGTTAGCACTGCTAAAGAGCCTGCATTTTGCACTCATTTTCAGGTGTTTTGTAAATACTACAATAAAAAAAAGAAAGAAAAAGAAATTTGCGCTCATTAACGATTTGCAGTATTTGCTAAAAGTCAGCAAACAACGGGAACAGATCATTGAGTTGTGTTACATAATTTCGTAAAAATATTAGAATGTTTGTTTGAGAATCTGTGTAGAAAATGTAGAAACTGATGCTCATGTGGTGAAAATGAAATGAAAAATGGATCCCCTGATGAGGGCTACATGTGGATTTTGAACACACACAGTCCAGCACAAGGGGCAGGAGAGAACTCAGTGAAGATGCAAACTGTGCAGTTTTGACCGAAATGTTTGACACATACCATGTATGCACAGATTTTTTTGTATGCATTGTGTGTGTGGGTGTGGGTGGGTGGATGGGTGGTGTGTGTGTGGGGGTGTTTTTGTGTGAAGCCAAATGTATTTTCTGTCATCTCTCTGTTTTCCTTGGAAAAGAAACTTTGGGTTCAATATGAATAAAAACTATTTGTTTAACAAAAGCAAGCTATCAGGTTTTTGTTTGTTGAGTTGTTTTGTTTTTATTTTTCACATTACTGTAAAATTCTGAATATCCCATGTGTAATGTAAGTTATTTCACCATAATGAAAGGATTGACACTTTATTTTACATTGTAAAGCTTTTGGGAAGACTTGCTATTGTAGAACATTTCTTAATAAAAATTTCTAAACAAAGTGTCTTTGGTGATTTCAATAATTGTCGTCTGTTCTATCTATCTATCTATCTATAAAAAAAAAACAAGGTATAAAAACAGGGCACAACTCCGTGTTTGGTGGGTTTCCTCCTTGTTCCTCCAACAGTCCAAAGACATGTAGAGTAGTATACAATAACTGGCATTTCCAATTTCCCCATAGTGTGTAAGTAATACTGGATGGATTGGCACCTCAACACGGCCAAGTGACCTGAGTCCTTTCGGATAGACTCCAGACCTCCTGCATCCCTGTACCGGATAAGCAGCATCTTATCTATCCATCCATCCCTCTACAGTGACTGGTGTATCTTGGTTTGGTTGCTGTACCCAAGGCAAGAATTCACCCTGAAAAGGATGCCAGTCATCACACATACACATGTTACTTGGAGGTGGGAGAGAAACCAGACAACCCAAAGGAAGCCCACATGAATGCAGGAAATACATGAATGTCAAATTCTATACAGCTTAAGAGCTCAGGAATGAACCAGAGATCATGTAGCTGTAACATGGCAAGGTTACCGTCAACACTTCATGGCTTCATGTCTGAAACGCTGGCCTCCCAGGAGCTCCTTTACTGGCCCAAACGTTGAAATGTCAGGATTATACAGGGGATGTTGGAATAACTGCCGGCCGAGTACCTGTAATGTGCAAGTGGTGTTTGTGATTGAAAGTGGTGACAAGTTATCTGTCGATTTTCAAGGATCATCATTTAATATGCTGAATGTTCAAATATCTGGTCTTCCTTGCACCATTTATATGTTTTACTGCGGTACTTTACTGCTGAGTCTCATCAGCGTACTTGCTTGAAGGCTTCTGTAAATATCAATTGGTTTTACACCTTTATTTTACAAAAAATAAAAAAAAAATTAAAAAGTTCCAGTTTGATGCTCAGTGTATTTCACAGCGACAAACAAACATTAGTGTCCTTCAATAAAGCAGAAGGATTGGTGAATAACTGGTGGATAAAGAATCAAGTTATAGTAAAATCAAACTCACATATTGCTTGATTTTTAAATAGCATAGAGGAAAGGAAAACCAAAAACAAGAATATAAAATCTAAAGCTTTACATTCAAAACTCCCTTTAAGATTTGTTACAATTAAGTGCATAGGCTGCAGAAAGATCTGATATAAATATCCGTATTTACTTCATCTGACTCCATGTTTCAATAAACAGCACTACGTTTTATTGAGAACTTTATTAATTAAGTGGTATTTAAAAAATGCTGTAAAAATCAGACATTGCTATGGATGAATTCTAGAAAACAACCAAAAATTAGTTTTTTTGATGAGTGTGTTTCTGCTGGCGATATACACTGACAGGCAAAAAAAAAAGTCACCACCTCATTTAACTAAATAAATAGGTAAGAGCCTTCTTTTGGATAATTAAAATGATTAATGTGGTTCAGATGGAAAAAAGTTATTTAACCCTAAATGATGCAGTGAGTAGCTTCCCATTTCAAAAGACGTATCATGGGAACGATGTTACTCTGTTTCAGAACCATCAAATTATTGGCCTGCATCAAGCCAAGAAAAAAAAAGCATTTAGAAATGAACGCATTAAGAAACCCTGGAAAGATAAGAGTGACTCATCTCCAGAGGTGGTGGCACAGTGCTTTAGTGGTTAGCACTGTGGTTTGTACCTCCAGAATTGAGGGTTCAGTTCCCGCCTTGGGTCTATGTGCAGTGACAAATTGCCCATTGTTTGTGTGTGCCATGCAATCGATCGGCAGCCTGTCCATTGGTGGGTGTACCCCGCCTCATTTTCTCTTCTTCCCGGTTTCAAAAATGTGTTGTACAGTTCTTAACCCAGTCTCTGTCATTTTAATGTTTGCTTTGCTGGATGTAGGTTAATAATTTGACCCACCAAAAATGGCTCTGGTCATCTCCATATTGGCCAGAGTCGTATCTGCTTAAACCCTGGTTAATCCATAAATGGGCGAAACAAACAGAGCCTGGCTGCTGGATGGAACATGCCTACTTACCTCAGTTACCACAAGCTAGCTTAGGTTTTACGTTAGCTAAAATGCTAACGTTAGTTTTTACTGTATGCTAAAATTACTTTTCATTTGATTGAACTCCAGTTAGCTGATTCTGGTTTGACTTAAGCGACGCATAGCATCCAGCTAGCGGTTTGAAACCAGTGCAGCAGTGACTCAGCTCGGTCATGTCCCTAATTATGTATAATTTTATGGGTTAGTGTAATTTTAACTGATGAGTTACATGACAATTCACCCTGTATTGTTGTTATGAATGGGGAATCTAGTGCCTCTTTCATCTAATGCTTTTTCCATTCTTTTATAGATATCACTATCTATATAAATAAAAGAAACGTTTTGTCTGCACATTATGTGTAAGGGTTCACAGTTCTTTAAAATAAACTCATTTCTCAATGTAAACAAACACCTGCACCAATCGATATTAATTAAAACTGAATATTTTTACTGGGATTACTTAATATTTTTAAAGTGAATTTTAATGCGCTGGATCTACTTTTTTCGATTTCTCACCCGTGATTCACCTGTGATTGCTGAACAGGGAGTGTATTTCACTAAACACAAAAGAAGTACAACTTAGCATAAACAAGGCGTAAAACATATATTTATGCCATACTGTAAAATATGACTCTAAAAAGAAAAGTTATTTTACAAACTCTCATTTGTAAAATATACTGCACAGTAGCCCTAGTGGTCAACTTATTATTAGCTTTAGTTTAGGGGCCATTAAACAATTTCCTGTGCATATGAATTATGATTTTAAAAAAGAAGAAAATATTAGAACAGCTATTCCCAAGCTAAAAAATGCCGTGGCCCAAATGGAAAACTTCTGTGGCCCACCCAAACTTTTAAACAACACTATTAATAGATGTAAATTACACAAAAAATAATACATTCCATGGATTTGGTTTATTAGTTATGATTCATTCTTTTAAGAGAAATATTGACTCCTTAATATTTTATATTGATTTTCATCCTAATGACATCTATTTATTTATTGTAAATTACTTTATGTGTCCCAACTGCAGTACAACAGCCCACACTTTAGGAAACACTGTATTAGAACAAGCTTGTTTATATAAACCTGTGAGCTCTTTATACTGTATATAAAGAGTGTTCATGTCAAACCGGGACTTGTAATAAAATCTCATGAAATAAGACGTTAAACCGATTGATAGCTACAGAAGACTTAAAGCACAGTACAGTGCTGAAACTCTTGCCATAGTTAAAAATAAATAAACAATTAATGGTGCAAACAATTTAAAGCGTACATCCATGAGATTGGCACCCTGTCCAGGGTGTATACCCTGCCTCCTGCCCTAAGCCTCCTGGGATAGGCTCCAGGCCCCCCGCAACCCTGAATACAGGATAAAACGATATAGACGATGAGAGTGAGTACATCCATGAATGATGATCCCATCTGACGCCACTTGTATCCCACTGCGGTCATTTCTTTGAAAATTCACAATGAAGCTGACCTTGAATACCTCGTCGACAACTTGCAGTAGAGATGCTGGTGGAACTGTACACACAATCATTCACAGACACTTCTTGTACATTACAGGAACTTCCTATATACAGTACTAACCTCGCTCCAAGCCATTTCCACATGCATGAGTCATTATGGGAGCTCCTGGGAGGCTAGAATTTTAGACATGAAGCAGGCAGACTGATCGTGGCTTCAGTGTACTGAGAAAACTTTCTTTCTTGATTGTATCCAAGCACTAGTAAATTGCTGGGACAAGTGCATTAGTGTAACAGGGGATTATAGAGAGAAATAAAGGTAGTTTTTACTCTGTTTTTCTGCATATATACATATATTGTTGTCTTTTAACCACTAACACCCAACTGTTTTCTAACATACTTATAGTAGAATAAAGCCCAACCATGATGTCCTGCTGTTTGGACGACTGTGCTAACTCAATTAAATATGGCTCTTTAGCGCTCTTCTTTCTCCCTCCCTGTCTTTTCTCTCTTGTCTCCTCTCTCTCTCTCTCTCTCTCTCTCTCTCGCTCGCTGCCAGATGAAAGGCCTCTCAGACACCCACTCCATTCGCATACCATCCAGTCCAGCACACACAAGACGCCTGTGTACTGCTGAGAGTGAGACACAGAGAGAGAGATAGAGAGAGAGAGCGGTGTCAAGGAGTGCGAAACAGAAAGGTCACAGCTCAATGTGCAACAGTGGTTTTTCAGAAAAAGACAGATGGAGACAGAGAGAGAGAGAGAGAGCATAACATAAAGACAAAAAGAAAGAGAGAGAGTGACAAAAGGCGAGAGAAATAGCTGAGTCATGTGAGGCCCATGAGAGTCTAAAGAAAGGCCTAAATCCCTCAGACACACACACACACACACACACACAGCATTGCTTTGGACATGTTTTGGAATTTACTTCCTCTGTAGCTGGGATACAA
>JAOTQY010000018.1:1859643-1871015 GCA_026413445.1 Dolichallabes microphthalmus | reverse complement strand
AGGAGGGCGAGACCAAAACCTACCTCTGCCGCAGACGAGAAGTTCATTTAGAGTTATCAGCCTGAAAAACGACCAATGACCAATTAACAGCACCTCAGATTAGAGGCGTTATGAAGTCTTTACGGAGCAGAAGTAGCAGAAACATCTCAATATCAACTGTTCAAAGGAGATTAATGCATTTCCCCCCCTACTTTACAATGTAGAAAGAAATAAAAATCAGGAATGATCATGGAGTTAGAAAGTGACCACAAACTTTTGAACGGTAATGTATATAATAATATTTTATTTGTAATGCACTTTTATATTTGAAGCAAATCTCAAAGTGCTACAAGTTACATATATATATAAAGAGAGAGCGATAGAGAGAATATACTCATTCTGAATCATTCCCCAATAATTATTTGAATGACTATTACTTTAAGTAAAATACAGTATACAGCAGTATTACTCGGCTTCTTGGACAAACAACAACTGTGTAAATAACAACCACAAAAACATGCGCTCCTAAGATGGCGGCCCCGCCCCTAGGCCTGAGAAATCCCTGCACGCGTTTAGTGCTGCTCAGCGATTGGCCAAGAAGACCGGCGCGCGACGTAGGTATGACGTCAACGGACGTAAAGCGCAAACTTTTCGGCCAAAGTTTCTCAGCTGCTCCGCGGCAGACGATCCGGTTACGTGTGTTTGCGGCTCGGATTTTTTTTTTTTTTTATAGTTTCGCTCGGTAAAAATGATAAGAAGGAGATAGTCGGGCTCGACACGGATTGCGGTTTTGTTTCGGAACGGAGTTTTTGTTCTGAAATTGTTTTTTTTAAAGGGAAAACCTCTTTTCGGAAAAGTTGGGGGGGAAAGAGAGCTGTTAGACCCCTAGACCCTCCGTCACGGAGCAGGATGGGCAGAGAGCTCAGGATGGAACACACGGTATGAACACACACACACACACACACACACACACGATACAGTAACATTAGTATCTGTTTCGTTTAATTTGTGGAAACAGGCGTATAATGTTTGTTAAGCGTGGTGGTAAAGTGTGGACAAACACCCGGTCCGTGTGTGCGTGCGCGAGGGCGCGCGCGGTGCTCTGTGTTTTTTTTTTTTTTTTTTCCTATCAAATGTCCTCGCGAGGAGAGGAATCTGTCAGTTTGTCGTTGTTTTTTTTCACACGTCCTCAGCACGGTATGTCGCAAAACATATAAAACACAAGTGATTTTTTTGTTAATGGGAGTGAGAATTGTGTTATGTTTAAGTAGCGTTCATTTAGCTCGTATCAGTGGGACGTCCTCACAAGAAGAGTAAAACAACCCAGTGTGTGTGTCAAAGGGAGAGAGGGAGATGATCCTGGTTAATCTCAGTGATTCAGTGTGTTTAGGTAAATCACGACATTAGATAAATGATGGCCTATCCTCTTAGGCCCTGTCCTTCATCTCAACTGCAACAGTTGCTTCTGGAATAATAATAGTAATAATAATAATAAAAATTATAATGAAGAAATATGAAAATTAAGTGCATTGTTTATATAGTGATCAGGTAACATAACATGGTGTTCAGGTTACTTGTACCACCACCAACAACAACAACATAAAATTATGTACTATATGTATATGAGAAACAATCTTGGGAATTTTAATGCAAATACTTTACATTACACATGTAAATGCCATTGTTTTTAAACTATTGAAGCATTTGCATGACTCGGTTTTATCACTTGAAAAACAAGTTTAAGTCCATGTCATATTTATCTCGTCTTAAATTTACTTTTGTCGTGACCACAATTGTTCAGGGTTTTATTTTCTCTCTCTCTCTCTTCTTTTGTATTTTTTTTTCATGTTTTTTTTTTTTTTTGGAGTGCCGATGAATCGTTGTGTTTTTGTGCGCTGAAGCCATGTGTTCATGTCCAACAGCTGCTTCCACTAAAGAAGTCAACAAGAAGTTTGTTCCCATACCACAGTTAAGAGCCCTGAACTTGTACACAAGTGAGCATGATAATGTGATATAAGGTCATGCGAGATAATGAATATGCGATATGATCCGTGTCAACTTTTATGAAATGATTTAATAGCGATTGAAATGATTTTTATCAAACAGCAAATTATTTTATGAAAAAGCAAAAATAGTTATTTTTAATAATATTCTATAAGTATCAAGTGAGTATTTTTGTAGTAGCTTAAATAAGAACTGAGTCAAGAGTGATTTTTGGACACTACTGAATAAGGCAGTGTGAAAGTTTGTGGTTGTGAGGATTTTTCTCTTGCGCAAGAATCGTCCTTGTGCGTCCACATGCCTCAGTGGCCATTTATTTAAACTGGTGCACTTCACACTACCCGGCCTTGTCCTGCTCTTTCCTCGCACACCTTACTTGAAGGAAGGGATTTTTTTTTCTTTTTGGGGTGAAAGAGTGCCAGTGTGAGGCTCGTTTCTGTGCTCAAAGAACCATTCACAGGCGTATGTTGGTTTTTCCAGACGCTCTCTGCCAAAATCCACCACCATAAATACGAAATCCAGCGGCACATGCGTCTCATCGTCTGCTTTTGCGGTCAGCCATTAGCGACTTTTATTGAGTTTCACTCCTCTGAAGCACATCCAGATTGTTTTTTTTTTTTTTTTTTTAAACATTTGTTTTTTTAACACACATTTGTAGCTTTAGATAAGTGTGCTCACACACATTGAAAATGTTGCTCATCTCCAAGTTGTTTATTGAAACAGAATAGCTAGGGTGGCTGGCCATTTCATTGTTTATGCTACATGTAAACTGTGCTAGGCGCTGAAGAACCGTCCCTGGTTCTCAAGAGGATGAGAAAGGATGGGAGGGAGAGGGTGAAATCAAGCCCGGCAGCACTGTGCCGCTCCTATTGTAAACTTCCTGTCAGCGCAGATGTTAGTGACTGGAATCAAAGTTTTGTTCGCAGTTCTCACCCACACATGCACTCGCATTCACACGCGCACATGCACACACACTCTTGAGACACGATCAAGCACTGGGGTCCTTCAGAAGCTCGCGTGCTTTTCTCTTTGCCACTTTTTACATGAGGCACAAACAGATGTTCGCCCTCATTCTTTTCCCCGTCCTCACCGCTCTCAGCTCTCTCGCACACGTACGGAGGATGTTATCCGAGGGTGTGGGCACAGACAGGAAGTGTGTTTTCTATCTCTTCAGTCCAAACATAGCAAGCATTCCACATCTCAGGATTCTACAAGAAAGCGCCGCCATGTCCCTCAGCTCATTAGAGCTTTATATCTGCCATCTGATGTTTATATGAAAGGCTGGGAGACGGTCTGAAAGGGCTTGTGTGATGCAATCTGGTGCAACTGCCTATTATCAGAGCGGTCAGGTGTGTGTGTAGGGCCATGTTTTGATATCTTGGTGGGAACCAAATGTCCCAAACAAAGATAGGAATATCAGAAATAGGAAATGGATAGCAATATCAGTTTTGACCCCTTATCTGTATTGCTGCATTTGTGGTATGTAAGCGTGTGTGTGTCGGTGGGAGAAAAATCTCCTGTTCCTCAGTCTGTGTGGATGATGTGTCTGCGTGACCAACAGCAGAGTGGAGGTAATTTTCAGCCATTAGAGGTGTTTATACAGAGAGGATGCCTCACCCATGTTCATATCTAACTAGATAAGGTTGGCTTTCATCATTTTCTCCACCATGCATTTCCGACATTCTCTCAGCACAGAGAACTGACTCTCTTGAGCCTAGGGTGTACACACATACATGCATGCATGCATACATGCATTTATATATACTGTATATATACACACACACACACCAGTCGGCCATGATATTAACACTGATTATCAATTATATGGCAGCAACTTATCCACCAGAAGTCGAAGTGGTGGTTCAGACAGAATGGTTGAGGCTCTGGGTGGGTTCAATGCCAGCAGTACAAAGCTGCCACTGTTGAGCCCTTGAGCAAGGCCCTTAACCCTATCTGTCCCACTGGTGCTGCATCTTGGCTCACCCTCTGCTCTGACCACAGCTTCCTAACTGGGATATGTGGGGGGGGGGGGAATCATTTTACTGTTCTGCAAGGGACATGCAACCAATAATTTTATCTTAATCTAAAATGCATGCCAGTGGGAAGCAAAAGCTGGTCTGTCTGGTTCGATCCCACAGAAAAGCTAATTAATTAAAATTTGCTGAAAAAAAACACACAAAAAAACAATGAATGCTAGCTATAATAAAAAGGTATCAGAACACTCTGTGCATCACAGCTTGCTGTGTATGGGCCTTAGCAGGCAAAGAGTTCAAGGTTGTTTATCCGGTCCTCCAAACTCTCCAGATCTCAATGTGATTGAGCATTTGTAGAATGTGCTGGACAAACAAGTTTGATCCACAGAGGATCTACCATACAACTTGAAGCACTTGAAAGATCTGCTGCATTTGTCATGGTGCCAGATACCAGAGCACACCTTTAGACGTCTGGTGGATTCATGCTTCGAGTGGTTCAAGCTGTTTTGGTGACAGAAGGGGAATCTGCACATTATTGTGCTTAAACTTTTAAGGTTTTAATGTTATGGCTGATCATTGTGTGTATAAACTGTAGAAAGTACATATTGTGGCCAGGTGTATGTACAATACATGTGTGTAAACTATATAAAAATTAAGTTGTTCTAGAGATGGTTAAATGTCTATTAGTGTTCAGCATTGTAATATTGCACGTTGTCTGTTTTTGAGTTTCTCATTTAAACAGCACACCTTAAATCGCTCTGATTTGCAAAAAAATTTTTTATATAATTTGTTGTCTGTTAAAGCTTTCAGTTGTTGTTCTATCTGATAGTAATTCTACGAGGTGATTGGACTCCTGATTACATGATGTATCAGAGTAGATCACATAAACATCTTGCGAGACTGGAAAAATTAGGAGCCCAGCCACTCATTCATGCCCAGTCTATTGATTTTTCATAGTTGTTGGGCAGATAAGCAGGATTAACTATCTTATTGTTGCTCACAAAGTGTTCAGATTTACAGTGTTTAGATTTAATGTGCCCACTGTATTTTAAGCATCTTGATGTGGTATCTAGATCAGAAGCTACTTATGTGAAGTCCGACCACTTTTGTTCTGAATTCAGATGTGGGTATGCAGATGAAACCAAGCAAAACAAAGCACACATGAAGTTAGCCAGACTCTTTTATGTGCAGAATGCCACATCTCATAGTTGTCTTTCACGTCAGAATGGACAGGATGGATATAAACCACTCAGGCTGACACCAGTGATTTGTCTGCGCCTAAAGTGAATGCAGCTTTAGAAGTTGATCTCTGGAGTACGGGATGCTTTAAATGCTGTTCTTGAACACTCTCCGGTTCTGCACGCAGCTTTGAGAAGCGCTTTACAGAGCTGCCCAGCTTTTGACACGGCTGTAACTCGAGCTTGGAGCTCTTCAGCCCTCAGCTTTTGTCCCCTTCAGAGCGTCTTTGGGGAGGAGGCTTTGTCAGAAATAAAGAAAAGTGGCCGCACCCTTCGCTGGGAGATGAAGCAGGGAGGGACGGTGTGTTAGACATACAGATAGTGCACCTGTTGTCCTGGTAGCCTGATACTCTGTCCAATTAAAGGAGAGGGAGAAAGTGAGCGAGCTAATGTTCTATTGTGATCATCCGTCTTCTTCATCTCTCACTTCTTTTTTTTTTACTATTAGTCGCTTTTATTCTTTGGAGCGTTGAGCCGTGTAGCGCGAGGGTGTGTTTTAGTGTAAATAGAAGTAATTAAATCGCGCTGTTCTGTAGGATTTTAGTTACAGCCCATGTGTATAACTCAATAAAATGGTGTTGGGTTCCAGGGTGGACTGATTGTGTATGTACTCGCAGTGCTTTGCATTCAGAAGTTGTTTCAAGGTTCAGTGAGTCAAAACATTATTACTTTATTAAGTGCTGGTATGCGTGGACTTCCTGCACAACCAAATAACTACATAACCTACTTCGTAAGCACAATGAGGTTTATAGCCACAGACATTTATTTATTTATATTATTTACTGCTTCTTTGCCTAAATAGGCAGGGTAAGCATCTTGACTGGTAGATACTTTAAAACCGAACTGTGTGTATTACCATCCCAAGGTAATAGAAAATAGTACATGGTACAATGTTTTCCTTTAAACAGCTTAAGCTGTGGCAAATAGCAAAGGAAGTTATTATCTGTCTGACCAGGAGGCAAATCAGGATTCTTGTTATTTTCTGTTTTAGAAAGCCTCTCGGTGTTTGAATAAGGTATGTGCCAGGGATGTAACTGATTTACTATGATTACATTATTCAGAATAAAGGGATGTGTTCTAAACAAGTACAAATTGAAGGCACACCTTTTTTTTGTCCCCCCTTTTTTCTCCACTAATGTGTATCAGGATTTGGGAGGAACAAAGTCACACAAGCATGAGGTTTTGTACTGTTGTTCAATCAGGCTTGTCAAACTTGTTAAGCTTTCAGACAAAGAAATTGATTAATAATTAGGACTGCAGGGGGAAAAAAAAATCACACTGCAGTTTTTTTAGACACATTAAGATTGAAATTTAAACTGCGATATTTAACTGTTAAATGTACCATTTTGTGTTCAAACATATTTATCTAGGGTAACACTAAATAAATGGAGAAATTATCACATTCGTTAGTGTTCGTCAATATTTACATATCAACTCTAAGAAAAACAATTTTAATTGTAAAAAAAATCTCCATGTAATTCCCGACTGCTTGTGTATTACTTGTAATAATAAATTGCAGTATTTTGTGATTAAATAATTGCATAGATCCAATATCATGATATCGATTTCTGCGTTTAACCATTAGTGCCTGGTGCTAAGCCTGCCTGGTTGGTGTTGTAGTACTTTTTCATACTAATTTGTTAATATTTTGGGAAATGGCACCAATTAAATAAAATAAATACATTCATTAAATAAGTAAAGTAAGACGTAAAAGGAACACACAACATGCGCATCCCTTTATGACTTTATGAACTTGAGATATTTAGAGCATTAGACAGTTATCGATCAGTTACATCACTAGTCAGTATACACCTGTGTGTGTGTGTGTGTGTGTGTGTGTGTGTGTATGTGTATATATATATATATAATTTCAGGTGAGCAGTCAAGATTTATGCATTTATGTTTATGTAGACAAAGGTCCCTTTGTCTTTTTCAAAAAGCAGTAGCAGTTTGCAAGCTTATGAATCCAAAGCTTCTTTCCGGGGCTAAAGTGGTGACTAATGGAGCAGCAATTTGGCACAACAATCAGTCGCCAGTGCTAAGGTTTGTAGTCACCTCTTGGCTGATCCTCAATAAGATTTATTCCAGGTCAGTGACTAACTGTAAAGGGACAAGTAATTGAAATCTAACAACTGCTCGTGTAATTCAGCGCTGTCGCTAACGCACTAGGTATGCAGCTCAAAGGTCCTAGCAGTCTTTTCCTTTCATATCCAGATAACTGGCTAATGGTAAAGGTATGCAGTAGCTAAAGCCCTGACCCTACAGTATATGCCTGGTCCGGGGTCAGCAGCAAACAAAATCCTCCCGCCTTAGTCTAAATAAGCCACTTGTTATTGTCTACACACACTGGTCATTGAACATCCCAGGCTAGTTAATAAATGGAAAGTGTAATATAACTGGATGAGTCATTGCCTTTCTTTGGAGATCAGCGGCGTCCATTCGAGACCTGTCGAGCTCGTGATTGTCTGGATGCACTTTGAACTGTGACTCATCCTGAGAGAACTTGCGCCTTTAGACGTGCCTCAGTGAACATGCATGAAACAAACTCAAGTCCTTAAATCATTTTTCTTTTATATTTTTTCATTTGGTTCTCTTCGAGCCAAGAGTTCCATCATTTTTTTGCCTAGCGACTCATAAGCTTGAAATGGTTTTAGTAGACTCCAGCAAACTTTCCCCTTAATTTTCTTAATATTAAAAATGTGTTATTTAAAGGAATATTTAAAGTCCTGGCACCAGCATCACAAAGTTAAATGCTCAAAGTCACAGAAATCCATATTTGAACTAGCTTTAATAAGACACAGGAAGGAAGATATCGAGCCAGCTAAACCTTGGTGTCCCTGTCCCCAACCCCCCAGACTGCTTATCTATTGTGTGGATCTGAAAAATGTGGTTTTGCACCGGAAGTGTACTGTAAATCAAAGCTTTCTGTATTTCTGTCTGACATTGTAAAGTCTTTCTTCTGTCCTTTTCTTTCCCTAACCATCGCCTTCTAGTCAATCTATCAGACGCTGAAGTCAGACGCCAGCCGTCTTACACTGCGCATCTGAAATGCAGAAGGTCTACATCGCTGTGGCTTTGCTGCGCTATTAATATCCTCCCACGCTGTACACACACACACACACACACGTGCGTGCACACACACTTGTGGAAACCAGCACAGCAGGATTAAACTTCCTATAGCTCAAAGTAAATCTGATGTAACAGTGAACTGTAACAAATAATGATTAATTCTAAAGCGACTTAGACGTTTTGGTTGTTACAGAGTGATGAGTGAAAACAGAACATGGTTGACCGGATTAACATTTGTTTCAAAGTCCAAAAGGTCAAGAGTGTGTGTATGTGTGGAATCTCTACATGTTAATATAACGGTGTGTGTGTGTTTGCGTGTGTCATAGTTGTTTGGCCCTCATGTGAAGCCTCTGCATTGTCTCGGCGCTTCCTGTGTTCCCCGAGAGGATACATTCGCAAGGTTTCACACGCTCCCCCAGAGTGTGTGTGTATGTGTTTACGTGCGACTGCCCGCTGTGTGGTTTTGTGTGCGTCTTCACATGATCTGTGGTTTGCTTGATAAACCTTAAGCAACACCGCAAAGGTCATCTGGCACACTTCATGACCTTTTTGTGTAAGTGTGTGTGTGCGTGTTTGTGTGTGTCTGTAGGGTTGTGCTGGTTCCCATCCTTTTCTAAACTGACCTCTCTTACATTCCCCAGCCAATCTGATTGGAGTCTACTTCATCCAAGGGTCTCTCTCTCTCTCTCTCTCTCCCCATCTCCCTTCTGTTTCCCATATCAGCAACATCCTGTACAAAAGAATAAGAGGCAGTTTGATAACGAGACTCACATGGTAGGGAACAACTCATTCCTGTGCCTCAGGATTAATGAAGAATGGTGTGTGTCTGCTTATCTGTATCTGAAATCCTTCCTCTCGTCCAAACCATCTCTCACTCCAAATTAGTCTAGAATGAAATGTAATTAAAAACAAAATGTGCACTTATTCTCTCCATTTACAGTAGCATAACGGCTGTACATAACACAGTACTGTTAGTAATATATGATGTGTGTGTTTAGAGGAAGAGGATATAGTCAGTTTATCCAGACAATTGCCAGTTCAAGTGCTAATTCTTTATGCCGTTCAGCGCGCACACGCACACACACGCACACACATGAAGGTCACATGTATTCAGTGGTGTTGTTAAGCTTTACACAGCCGATCTTGAGCTTCCTGGTTCCAAGTTGAAGCCACAGGAAACACACGCTTATATCCAGCGTTGGTATTCTTACGGTGGGTCGCCATGTGCATCTCATTTTAGCCCTTTCACCGGCCGGATTGTTTGTTTAGGAAGCAGACCACACAACTGTACACGAAGTCAAAACGCTTTTATCCTTCCCTCATCTGGAGAACGTTTTCCTGTTTCATTAGACACGCTCCAGAAAAGAGCTCGACGATTAGCCGCTAGCAATCAAACGGGAGATCTTTAAATTGCACCTCGATTGGAGAATCGAGTAACACAGGGGTGTCGGCGTCATTTTATGTAACTGGGCCGGATGAAGGGGAAAAAAAACAAAAAGCAAAAGCTCATCAACAACTCCTCTTAAGTGTGTTTTCAGCAGTTAGTCCAAAAGTAGTATATACTGTATTATAATGAATATGATATCAATGAAGTGTGTGTGTGTGTCTGTGGGGGTTAATTAGTTTATAAAATCACTTACAAATAAAAAGCACACTTGTGATAATGTACTGGAATGTGTACAAATAATAAAAATATATCATGGTGTGAAAAGACATTATTAAAACGCACTGGTTATAGGAAATGGGATACAATGTCAACCCTAGACACCAGCTAACCTGCTCCTTGTTACTGGTTTTCACAGATACAGAGTGTAACTTCAGTAATGCATCGCATGCGACGTAACCAATAGTGAGCTCATATTTCTTATCATCCACCCCTATTTGTATTTCGAATAAAAGCGACTGGAAAGCAAACAGACGCAATGTATTTTGTATTGAATCGGCATTGTATAGTGTGTATTATGTGGTCACGTCACTTATTAGATACTGAGGACAAATGGGTTGAAAAAAGCCAGGCTGTCTCAGAGCTTTTGTTTCTCCCTCGTGCTGTGTTCTAACGTTGACTAGTATAAAATCCTTTGTACCACTGTGCTGTTGAATGTTCGATTTTAATCTGAGGTTGTTGAGTAATTTTCTATAATTGTGTTTCAACGCGCTTATTCCTTGCAGGTTTCTGTTCATATAGAAAAAATTATAATAAAATAATAATAATGCAGTGCAGCACATGTTGACCTTCAGCACCTCAGTTGGTAGCCGTCATGTGATGGGGAGAGCTAGGTAAAAGGGGCAATATTTACCAAATTGAGGAGAGAAGGGAGAACTGTAAGTGTGGGCAAATTGCTGGGGTTAAACGGGTATAATAGTCAGGAGGAAGGAAACTACGTAATTTACCCATCAAGATGGTTGCAGTAGTAATTTACTAACGTTTCTATGATTACAGTAACTCTGCTCCATGTCAGGTCTCAAAACCCCACATGATCACATGACCTGGTTTGTGTTATTCCCTTTTTATTTCACTTATAGCTAAGCAAAAAAAAGGTATAGTTAAAAGAGTAGGAGTTTGTTGCTAGTGTGGTATTTACATTTGGCATGTGTTGCTTTCTATGTGAATTCCAAAATGCTAACCATCATTAGGCTTAAATATCAAAATGAACAGATCAGAGAAATACCAGCATGTGTGGAGAAATCAACTATGCAATACATGTTTAAAAAAATTATTTTTTTTTATCTCTTTGAGCAGAGGAATACCAAAAGGTCTGGAAGACCACTGAAAACAACCATGATGGATGAAGGCAGAATTTGTAAAAAAAATAAATAAATAAAAAAATCCGTCACAGTAATTTATTTAGAAAAATAAATTAAGGAAAGGGTTAAAGGCCTTTTCCACTTCGGCGGCAGGGATGCGAAGGCGGGCGCAATGCGGAAGTGAAGGTGCCGCAGGAGCCCGCGCAACTCATTCACGCGCTCCTCTCGCGGAGATCAAAGGCGCCCCCCTTTTTAAAGTCTCTGGGGCGCATCACATCGCCCTGCTCGCATGCCACTGTCTCTCATAAAATCCACCGCGTCGCAAAGTCCAGCTTCCCAACAGTCAGACCCCGAGCTACACTCCCCG